>CAJNIZ010010692.1:0-11869 GCA_905231905.1 Symbiodinium pilosum | reverse complement strand
TAATGTTCCCGATCCCATTCCAAAGCCCTAACCCTTAAATCCCCAAACCCTTAAACCTTAAACCCTAAACCCTAAACGCTAAAACCCCAAAACCCTAAACCCCTAAACCCCTAAACCCCTAAACCCTCGGCCTCCCAGGTTTAGCCGGGATCAGGAGGCTCTGATGCTTTTGCTGGGGTCTCTGGATGAGAACTGGCCGAGCGCGCTATGGCAGTCGCAGCTTGGGATGAGGTTGAGAGCAGGAGACATTTCAGCTGTAGTCTACATTCCTTAAAGGGTGGGTTATAGAGGGGATTATATGGGGGATTACTATAGGGCTTATTAAGGGGGATACTAAGAGTTTCGACTATGGCTCATTTCGGTTTAGGGTTTCGCAAAATCAACACCTATTGTGCTGAGCTGAATGAAGGGTGGAAAGATATAATCTCCTGGGAGTGTAGGATGATGTAAATAGGGTTTATGCTTCTTCGTCTTCGGCTTGGCGATTGGTGCCCTAAACCGTGAACCAGACACAACTACAGGGAAAAAAGGCAGCCTTCCGTGCGGGTGAGTGGCCCACGACTTGGTAGCTTTGGGTTTAGGGTGTAGGGGTTTAGGGTTTAGAGTTCGGGGTGTGGGGTTTTAGGGTATAGATTTTGAGGGGTTTAGGGAGGGTGTGGGTCATACCGCACCACGCCAGATTTGTGACTGAGGGTTTCCCTGGAACAGGAACTCTGGGACATTCCTGGGTATAAGTTTTTTCAAATAGTTATGGGGGATAACAGTTATGTGTTCGCCATAAAGGCATAATATTTTATAGGGACCCTAAATCAATCCCAGAACCGTTGAAGGGATTTGTGCTTTGATGAAAATCAGTAAGGAAGGTTCATGTGGTATTGGATGCCGAGTCGCAGAAAGATCGCGAGCTTTGTGCAAAGCTGCAAAGCTACGGACGCAATAACCTTGCTGCACAAAGTGGCCAGCACTTTGGCCAGCATTGGATTTAGGGTATAGGGTTTAGTTTTTTTGGATGCTGTTGTGCTGCCACCGAACTATTGCAGCCTTTACAATCAAGTGCACTTTGAGGCAGTAGCATAAGAACAAGACACCTCTCAGCAAAGTTGTGTTCTTCTTTCTCTTCAGCTTTATAGTAAACAATTTCGCTGTAGACAGTAGCAAGAAACGTCCCTGCCCTAACTCAACAGGGTATTTGGACCCCAGAGCCGAGGCCCTAAAACTATCAAAAAGCCAAGCTCTGGACCTTGAACCTAAAAAAGAATCCCTACCAATAAGCCCTGAACCTCAAACACTAAACTCTAAGCATGCAATAGTAGCAATAAGCATCAGAGCAATTCCCTATAGTTTCTCTTCCTTATCTTCATTTTTCCGACTATTACTCTTACTGTTATAACCGTAGATACCATTTTAAGCCTAAGCCCTAAACCGAATCTGCTACTCAGGCAGGTTCTTCATTGCCACTTAGAATCCGTGCCTCCCTTCATAGAGACATGCCAGGGGGCCCACGTTCCAGATATGAGGAGCCTGGCCCGGCTTTGTAAAGGGGTTTAGGGTTTAGGGTTTAGGGTTTAAGGTTTAGGGTTTAGGGTTTAGGGTTTAGGGTTTAAGGTTTAGGGTTTAGGGGTTAAAATTAGGGGTACTATTCTGCAATAATGAGGATTATAGTATTTGGGGGTTTATATTGGGGTCCCTATTTTTGGAAACTGCCATATATAGGGCTAAAGGAAAAGGAAATGGAAACTACTATTTAGGGTTTGGGGTCTAGGGTTTAGGGTTTAGAAGTGCTCCATAAAGTGAGGTTGAGAGTCTATAGGGTTTTGGGACGAGGGTTTAGGGGTTGGGGGTTTGGGGCTCGAAGGTTTAGTGTGTGGGAGGTTACAGGTTTAGTCAGAGGTATACTGAAGATTTCATTAGGATGATGTAGTCCCTAAACCCCTAAACCCCTAACCCCTAAACCCTAAAGCCTAGTGACTTTGTAGGCTACCCGCACCTAAACGGATACGCGCCCCTTACAGGTCTCTTTGTACCGTAACCTTCGGAGAGCCCCCCAAGTGCCTCAACTTTGGACATTTTCTTTCTGCATAGTGCTGTCTTCCCGCGCATTGCTGCGTTTTAGATGCAGCAACCAAATGTGACAGCTGCAGGCTAAAGCGCTTAGCCATGAACGCAAAACCCTGCACCCTAAAGCCTTACACTCTGTCCTGTCCTATGTCCTGCGCCTGGTTTGACCACAGTCCACTTTAAGGTCGTCTTTTTTTGGTAGCGCATGCCATAGAACACCCAGCCCTTCTACCACTTGGAGTCATCTGGAAAGAAGAAGACGAGAGTGCGACCGACCATGATGCAGCTGAAAATCAACTCAGCTGTCCCCACGCGCCAATAGTTGTTAGCAAGTTGATGGGCCAGCCCTGAACCTCAAGCCAACCCCAAAGTGTTGGAAGCCTAGAGTATGTACCCCGCATCCCCCATCTTCCATCCCGTGCAAGGAGGACTAGAACCCCAAAGCCTAAGCTCCAAAGCCACAAACGGTGAACTCCTCAAGACCTTGAAGCCCACAGAAGCCCGCAACAATGTCCATGTTCATCCTGTAAACCCCCAACTTCAGGAGAGAGGCCTTTGGCTTTGCTGGTTATGTTCCTCACAGGGCGGCCGCAGCCATGTGGAGCCTTTTGAACGGAGATCGCTATGCTGTCGGCGCTGACTACATCGCGATCACAGATGCAGATGCAGCTTTCTGGCAACCCCCAGACCGTTCTTCATGTTTACATAGGATCTATAGTGTAATGCTGCGTATATATAGGGGTTATATAGGGATAATGGAAAAGAAAATGGAAGCTAGTATAGTATCATGCGGAATATATAGGAGTTATGTAGGGATAGGAAAAGAAAACGGAAACTACTATAGTATAATTGGGTAGGATAGGCCTCCGTACAAAACAAGTTACCTGAACGGGCATGTCAGTGTTGAATACAGGGCTTAGTAGGGACTGTTGCTGTTATTAGGGCGGACAGACTGCAGGCCCAAAAGGCCTAAGCAACAAGGGTGAAGCTCCAGAGAATGTGGCAGAAGGCAACAACGTTACACAGATTCTACGGTGAAAAGCCGAAACCTGTCAGTGGCTTAACCTCAAACAAAACGCTTTCCAAAAGCGTCATACACCAGGAGATCCCGATGTTCTCACTTTTTAACCCTTCTGGAGTCATGAAATCCTAAACCCTAAACCCTAAACCCTAAACATCTAAAATCAGGTCGTCTTTTTCACGCCTTTGGTTCCCGAGCTGTTGTTTGACTGGTCGGGGCCACTGCCTCGCCCCATTTTGTACGGCCACTGGAGACCGGCCCTCTTCCTCTTCACCGTCATTTCTCTAGGAGCCTGGGTTCCGATGATTCAGTATATTGGGGTTATATAGGGATAATGGAAACTTAAATGGAAACTACTATAATGGGTTATATAGGGTTTATATAGGTTTTCTCTGGGAGCCTGGGTTCAGATAATGGAAAAGAAAATGGAAACTACTAGAATATTTTGGGTTATATAGGGATAGTGGAAAAGAAAATGGAAACTACTAGAATATACAGATGTTTAAGTTTTGGAGTTTCTTGCAAGTTCTCGGTTGAGGTCCCTCTCTATTGTCATTTTTTGGACAAATGGATTCTGTAAGATTTTTCATGTTTTGTCTCGAGATTATAGGTTCAGGGTGGTGGCCCTGAGAAGGAAGACAGGTTAATTTGCATGGATATATCCGTGATCTTAACAAAAACCAATTAGTGCTGGGGGTGTAGGATGCGTTGAGGGCTTCAGGTTTAGGGCTTCATCATCTCTTTGGGCATTTGATCTCTGATGTCCAAAGCCATATAAAGCCTGTCACTGCGGACTCCTCTTGCTACACCTTCAACATCTCCAAGTCCGACAGAGCGTTCAACCCGACAATCTAAACTTTATGATGAATATTTGGATGACCATGTCACCACGGGCGCCCAATGTCAGTATTTGTTTTTTGGATAGTCTTGAGGACGATCCTCTATGCCAGATCCACTGACACATTGAGAACGTTAATTATTTGTCACTTTGCCAGCTACAGCGTTAATGTACAACGGCTAACGATAGTATTCCCTCAAAACACTGCCAAATACAATTTAACCTACCCCAAAAAGCCAATTGAAATTGAACACGCCCGTACATTACAATCCTACACCAAGGCCCCATATGACGCCCAGATTCCATTTTTTCCACTTGATGTTCCAATATTCAGACACCCGAAATCAACAATTCCCAAACCCTATGCACCCTAAACCCTTAAACTCACACGGTGAACCCTGGTATCTCAATAGAACCATGGTATCCTGGTGTTGAGGAATGGATTGGGTGGCCGAATTCATGGACTCCATGCCAGTGGTGGTGGAGCTTGGTCACCTGTCGCAAGTGCGGCAGCAGTTTGGCCGCAGTTAGGAGATGTTCAGGGGCTTAGAGTTTAGTGTTTAAGGTGTAGGGTTCAGGTTTGGGGGTTAGAGTGTAGGGTTGGGCTTTAGAGTATAGGGTTTAAAGTGTAGGTCTTCGTATATATTAGTCTCGCAGAATGCTGAAGCATAATCCTAGCACATTAGCCCTGAAGTCTTTTCAAATCCCGGTAAACGTCATGGTAATACTTGCAAAGCAGAATCGGCCCTCCTGTTGACATGTGGCCTGCGACAAGGCATTCAACTGTTTATGTGTAGAGTTGGGAACTCCTTGAGATTCCCACGCAAACCTGAATTCCATCCTAAAAGGCCGCTGTTCGTCTAAATCCTCCGTTCCCCAAAATTGCATGGAACCCTTTTAGCCCCTTTCTCAGATGGGGTTTAGTCTTCGCGATATGTCAAATTGATTTGGGGGGAACGTAAAACGCAAGGATGATCATGAGCCGCATGGGTGCAGCGGACGAAGCGGACGGCTGGTGCGAGCTGCTCGTTCAGATGCAGTTCGACTCGATGAACCGCGGTTGGTACACTGGTTTCTGGGCGCTTCTTTTTTTTTTTTTTTTTTTTNNCTGTTTCCTTTTGGGGTCTAGAGTTGCGGATTATCGGATGTCCTAGAGTGAAGCGGTGGAAGTTCTGAGCAGAGAGAGTGAATGCCTTTGCAACGCGTACTTTTGAAAACCATCAGGTGGAGCACTCTTTCATCTGCCTGCGCATTCAGCGCACATGAGAGCGGGGAGCTTCGGGGCGTCGGATAGTCGGTCAGCTATGGTTGTGCTCCACTTCCATTCATGGTAAATGGCACATTTAACGCCCCGAGACCCGCAAACCAAGAACTAGTTGGCATAGCGCAACCCTAGAGTGCAAGGTTCCTTACCCCCCAAACCCTCGACCTATCTATCAACCTACCATATAAAATCTACCACTACGCACACATGCTCCCACATACAATGGCATATTCTCATATCTTTTCAACTTCTGTCTCTGCAATCACCAAGGTTATGCTGGTCGTTTGGCCGCGATTTGAACAGGCTTTGGACAGTTTATCCATGCCGGCAGGAGCCATTCTCTAAACACCTTCAAGGGGCTCATTAAGTATCTATGTAATAATGGGCAGTATATGAGGCAAGGGCGCATGGGGACCTGTGTCTATGCATGTTTTATGCGAGATAGGGCCTTCGGTGCGACATATTCGGGCATGCATCATGCGATTTGGCAGCAGCTCATGCAGGCGAGACATGACAAACCCTTGAAGTTTACACTCTGTTGGTTCGAAGCGTTGGTTGACTATGAAGGTAGGATACTTCTTGCTTTTGCCGCCATCTCGGGGGCTCTTGTAGCTACTTGACCCTTTGCCCACGCAATGAAAGCACCCAAACCCGTTGCCCTAAGCCTCAAGCCTCAACAGCCCAGGCGAGTTCCCCAGCATACACTCACTCATCGTGCATTATCTCTGGCACCACCATCGGGAGAAGTACTTCTGGTCCCTTTGCTTCTCCAAAGGGCCACGGGTCAGTTAGGGTTGTACTTTTTGAGCATGGTATTAAGGGCTCAGGGAAGTAGTCCCAAGTTGCGCTTATGCCAAATTGCCTCAAATTCAACTTAAGAGCCCGCGCTGGTGATGCAATCATCTTCCTGCAAGATGTCTATGAAGGCTGCGGTGCTCCAGCCTCGCAATTTGACAGAAGAACCCGTGCGGGATAGCTCCTCCAAATGTCCACTTCTGGAAGATTACGAAAGTATCTCTAGTGCAAGCCCCGAAACCAAACGCTTCAGGCTTAGACCTTGAACCCTAAAATTCCAAGCTGTCCTAAACACCTTCGCACACCTTGAAAGGTCCATCCGTGATGCAGGGGTGCTCCTTCCTCCTGGTGAAGGACGCTGGGCTCTTTGGGGTTAGACGGGGAAACTTGTAGTTGTTCAAAATACCTGTCCCCAAACTGGCCATAACGTGTCTCCCTCTAAAGAAGTACATTCCCATTGGCCCCTGTTTTGCAAGGGCGTTTAGACCAACTCTTCTATATCACAGAAGCCTGGGACGACAAAAAAGAACCTGACCTGGTTGCTGTTCTTGTGCGACTATGTGAGGCATGCTAATTCAGTGGAGGGCAGGGTTTGAAATAGTTGGGGTTTATGTAGGGATCCTTGAAGAAACTATTCGGGACTATTCCCGCCCGCTTTGTTGGGTATGTTATAGGGATTGGCATCTGTTCACAATGATTTTGGCATTCCGGGAGCCGCATAATTCGAGGGGGGGGTTGTGTGCTTTTTTGCTGTTCAAGAAGCAACGTCCAGACAAGGAAATGGAAGGCTTGGACTGAGGGTGTCAAGTTTGGTGTAGGTTAGGGCGAGGGATGGAAGGTCTACTGTTTTTAGTTTCTGGTTCATGCCTTAGTGTTTGTGCGGTTGTTGGGCCCCTGAACCCTCAACTCTCATTGCATTTATGAAAGGAAACTTCGAAACTTCCTTGCTGGTTGTTGGCATGATTTGATTGGTGCGTCATGACGAAGAAGCCAATAGTCGCCAAACCCCAACAGCGGCTTTGCTCCAACTCCAACAGCATTCCCTTAACTTCCCACGTTTAATGAATTAACACGGCTTGGCAATACCCCCCCGATGTAGCAAAATCACGTAGGGGCTCCTGAGCCCCCCTAAACCCTAAACCGTAAAACCCTAAACTCCTAAATTCTAAACCCAAACCTAAAATCCGTAAAGCCCTAAACCCTCCAATCTAAACCCTAAATCCTAAATCCCCCCTTGTCCCAAGCCTGAAAAAATGCGAACCACATAGTAGGTATATCAAGATCCCAGGGTTAAGGGCCCATACTAGGGGCCCATGCTTTCAACCTTCAACTGAGGAAATGCCGACCCTACACCCTAAACCTTAAAAACATTAAAAACAATTAAAAAAACACTAAGGGTTTAGGGTCTAGGGTTTAGGGTTTAGGGTTTACAAACCCTAAAAACACTAAAAACCTGAAACCCTAAAATCCGAAAACCTTAAAACCCTAAAACATCAAATCCCACCCGTCCAAAGCCTGAGGAAATGCCAACCACTCCTGTCCATCTCTGCGCCCCGCGCTTCACTTCTGCGGCTACGGTGAGAAATCCCGCAGCTCTTCAGGGTTTTGAGGTTTTGGGGTTGAGGGGTTTTGGGGTTTGAGGGGTTTTATGGGTTTTAGGGGGTTAGGGGTTTTAGGGTGGTTGGGTTTCGGGGTTTTTATTGGTTTAGGGTTTAGGCCATGGAGGTTTCGAAGATTTAGGGATAACAGGGTAGCCGTGCTTGTTTTTGACACCCCGCATCTTTGCAGGTTAGCAGAGGGTGGGGATGTAGATCATGTTCCAGCTTTATGGGGAATCCACGAGGGGCTTTTGTAGAGGCTGGATTCAGGGTTTCGGGCTTTAGGAGTTAGGGTTCGGGAGTCAGGGATTCTGCGATTTTCGATGAAAGATTGAGGGCTTGGGGTTGAAGATGCTGCAGGTGGTGTTTGAGTGGGAAAGGCAGGGCCTGGATGGCCCCTAAACGATCAACCGCTGCTTCGGGTCCAAACCTCTCCCCTTCCTCTGCAGCCACTGCTGGTACTGCTCCTCCTCGCCCCCTGGTACTAGTGCCATAGCGCAGTCATCACAATCTTGCTTACTACCATGCTGTTAGAACAGGCTACTGCTTCTCTTATTGACTCCAATTTTTGTCCGGGCTGACGTGAAGTTTCATGACGGTTGGGCATTGTTTGTATCAGCAGCTCTTATTGTCTTCATCACAATCAAGGTGCCGTACTTCTGCAGAAGTCAGAAACCCCAGAACCCCAACCCCCAAACCCGGAACTCTCTAAAGCCTAACTTTGAACCCTAGGCCCCCATGTCCAGACCCTGAAACCTGGGTCCCACCCTAAACCCTTGATCGCAAGCCCCAATTCCACTCCACTCTCCACCTTTTTGGGCCCAGGCGATGTGAAGCATGCTCATGCGGCCCTAACCGCAGGCAGAGCACACGACGTGGAGGGGTTGAAGGCGGGGAGGTTTCCTGATATGGGTCTCAAGCATTCGGGGGTCGAACTCGCTGTGTATGAAAAAGTGGCTTCGGGTGCATGGAGCACAGGTTCATTGGTTCAAGATTTGAGTTGTTGTCATTGGGACTATAGTGACTATAGCATTTGGGCATCTTTTTTGGGGCCCTTATCTCTGGAAACCTCGACACGGTTCAGAAAAGCAACAACCTCAAGCCCTGAACCCTCGACCCTGTTGCTCTGTGCCGCACCGCTCCATGCTGCCAAAAGCTTGTACATTCTCATGCCTTTTCCGGCACCCCCAAATTCATCTTCAACAAGCCATAGCACTAAGCCCTGAACCTATATATAAGCCCAAGAATCCAGACTTCTGGTAAGTCTTGTCGTCAGAAGGCTGCGTTTGGCATCAGCGACTGGCACGACGGCCTTGCCGCAACGAAGGCAAAATGCCCTCGTCGCCAGGCTGAGCGGCTCTTGAGGGAATTCCAGGAGCTAGGCTCCTTGATTTAGGGATATACAGTTTATGTAGGGGTATATATAGGGGTTATATATGGATACTGGAAAAGAAAATGGAAGCTACTATTTAACTATGTATTTAGGGTTTAGGGTTTAGGGCTGATGGTTTAGGGCAAGGGCTTCGGCTTCAAGGTATTTGCTTAGGAGGCTTTTCACATGCTTTGCGCGCACCTTCGCGGGAGGCGTGTGATGTGGTGTGTGCCTATGCCCGCCTCCCACCACATCTACCCACATCTCAAATCTCAACCTTGGCCGGCTGAGAGGTTTCCTTTTCAATGTTGCGGGGGCTTCCAGTATTTTGTGGATTTCTTGGTTACTTGACAACAGACTATTCGTTTCCAGCACAATTTGCACAAGCGGCCGCGCAGATGGTGCATCCCTCGTATGTACCTTCTCGAAAGCACGAACTAGAGCAGTGAGGGTACGGGCAATTCCTGCGCCTTGGACAAGTATTCCATTCAATCGTATTAAAATCGCCGAATCAAGCGAAAGCTAAGATTACGTTCATAGGTTCTGGATTTTTGGAACAACACGTTTTTCCGGGTCATGGGAGGCCTGAGGGGCAGCGAAGCACTGGGAGCCATCCCTCAATCCCTACATTTTGAACCCGAAGCTTCTACGAAACCTGAAAACTTGACACCTTGTTTCTGAAGTTCCAAGCCCTCAGTAGATAGATGTTAGATGCGGGCGGCAGCCAAAATTCAAAGCTGAGTGCCCTCGGTTAAAAAAGATGCGCTTTCACATGGTGACTTCGAGAGTGGAGGCTGAAGGTGATGATCATCCAGTTGAGTAGTATTCAATTTGGGGATACTATGGTACCCAAGATAGAGTAAGATTATATCCTCCTTTTGGGGTGTAGTATTTTATATAAGGAATACAATCCTACTGGGTTTAACCACCAAAAAACACTACTCTACTTATACTGGTACTTGTAAGCACAAATATTTCCTTGGCAATTAATAGTTTCCATAGCAACTGAGAAGTTTGTGCAGGATCCATTGAGGTGGAGAGGTTTATAAGTCTTCGTAGTAGCCTTTATGGAAGAGTCTCTTTCTTTTGATTTGCAATTCGACTATGGAGTGCTTCAACCCTTGCAATTCTTTGTCTTCGCTTCGTCTGGTACTTCACCCACCCGATCCTGAAGACTGTCAGCAGTAGCCAAGGTATATTGGGAAGCAATGTTTATAACTAGAAAGAAGTGATGGGGTAGGGTCGTTGAAGCTTGTAGAGTTGAACCCTTGTTACCATTCTATTATGCTTCAGAGGAAATCTCTTAAGGTATCTCAAGGAAGATTGAGCTCGAAGGAAACATTTTGCAGGTGCCCCGTTGGAACTGGTGCCGATTTGAAATCGATGGAGTGAGGGCGACCGTTTTCTTTTTGCAAACGCATCACACATAGCATTGCATTTAGACGCGTGCTTGACATACCATGCAGCATGTGTACTAGGAGTCGAACTTGGAGGAAAGAACAGAGTCCACTTTCCTCAACCTCCGATTTACACTTTAATTCCCTGAACCCCAAACCCCAAATCCTACCGTAGTCGTACACCCTTCGCTCTGGTTTTCAATCGCTTTGCTGTTAAATGGCAGTCATTTTGTAGCCCCTGTTGCCTGACAAGGTGAAAGTGCATGGGTGTTATTGTTTTGGAGTGCGTATAATCCCCCATTAGTAGATAGAATATGGGGTATATGAGGATCGTGTTATAATATACCCAAAGCCATATTCTATCTACTTAAGGGGGACGATAGGGCTATATAGGATTTCGGGTATAGGAATGGGGGATCAATTCGAAAAAACATGGAAATTACATCCCTAAACCCTAAACCCTAAACCCGGTGTTATTGGTGCTTTGTAGAATTGGAAGCTAGGTCGAAAAAGTTGAAAGTTGCCCAGTAGTATTCTACACTAGGGTTTAGGGTTTAGGGGTTTAGGGGTTTGGGGTTTAGGGGTTTAGGGTTTAGGGGTTTAGGGGTTTAGGGTTTAGGGTTTTCGTGATATGCATGCCGTTTGGGAGAGAATCAAGTGGAACACAGAATGGACATTGACATGGACATTGTGGTGCTATTGGTGGTTTGTTGGATTTTGGGCTAGCTAGGCAAGATCCAAATTATGCAGTTAAAATCATATCCTATAGTGTTTATTTTGTAATATACCTACCTAAGGTTTTGAAAAAAATCTAGGGGTCCCTCAGGACTCTTGGTGGGTGTGCATGGAGTGTCCATTTCGGGGGACTGTATGGTAAAGTCATACTATGTATCACCCTAGAACTTGCTTCAGCAACATTTCTGGCGCGAAGCTTATCAGCAGAACCCACACTTGGCATGTTTCCAGTCACTGCAAATAAGTTTGCGCTTCCAACACCATGTATCTACCCTTAGTTTGCTTAGCACCAGCGATTGAATCCCCAGCTCATTCCCCCTACATAATGAAAGCCTAACAGCTTAGTCCCTGATGATAATTCTGAACACGAAATCCAAAACCTTGACCCTTGGCCCCTAAACCCTGATGCTTTACCCGTTCAAATCAAAATTCCTAAGCCCTTTCCGATGTCTTGCCATCCCTCTGCTACCGCTGCACGCAAGCGCCGAAAGGGTACACAGAGCGCCGGCTGCAGGCGGCATGGGGAAGACTGGGTTGCTGTTAGGGAACTTAAATTAAGTTACCATAATGGGTATATATAGGGATAATGGAAAAGAAAATGGAAACAGCTATAATGGGGTTTTATAGAGTTTAGGGTTTAAGTTACCATAATGGGTATATAAAGTAAATAATGGGGTTTCCCCAATATAGTAACTTAATTTAAGTTCCTTAACAGCAACCCAGAAGACTGGGGGGAGAGCAGGTCGCGCCTTAGGGTTTGGAGCCGTGCGGTTTAAGGTTTGGAGCTTGGG
>CAJNIZ010010691.1:94282-104765 GCA_905231905.1 Symbiodinium pilosum | reverse complement strand
GTGCTGTGTGCGCCATGGACACTGGAAATGAGACTAGGGGCCTAGCTAACCCACTTGTTACCTCCTCATATGGAGCACCTGCACATCAGCAGTTACCCTTAACCCTATAGTTCAGGGCTTAGGGTTCGAAGCCTTAATCCCGCGACAGCCTTGTGTTCAGGACGTATAAAGGGATCCCAAGGCTTTTTACCCTCAGCCGCTACAATAAGCCCTAAACCCTAAACCGCTAAGCACTAAAGCCCCAAACCCCTAAATCCTCAACCCGTACCATAATATTAGCAAAAATCATAATCATAAGCCCTAAACCCCAAACTCTCAACCCTTAAGCCATAAATCCTTAACCGCTAAAATAGGCACCCGACAGGGGGCAGATTACACTCATATGGTTTGGGGGCTGGGGGAAACCTTCGCCCCTCATTCTGTAGTCTCCTGAGGATCTTTCTGGTAGAGCCCTTAGTATTCAGGGCTCAGGGTCTGGGTTTAAAGGTTAGGGTTAGGGTCAGGATTTCGGAATGTATTAAAGATCGTATTGTTGCTTTTGGTCTAGGGTGGTTACTTCCTTAGATAGGCTCTTTCAAGGATAGGGAGCCCGGGGGGTGAAGAGGATTGGGTGGGCACGGGGCCCTGAACCCTAAACCCTAAGGGGAACCTACAGCGAAGAGAGTCACCAAGGAGCCATCGCTGAACGCCAACCTGCCCTTAGCCTTGGAAGGGTTGAGCCCTAAACAACCCACCTCAGTCAGGCTCCCCTTAAACCAAACGGTTAAGGGTTTATGGTATGTTTGTGTGTGTGTTTATCTATATAGAATTGTATATCTATATATGTATATATATGTATTGTACATACACATCGTCCCCCCCCTCTGCACCCAAACCAGGTCTCATACCCAAATACCATGCGTGTATACATACCTATACATACACACACATATCCGGATGCATGCATATGTGAGTGCAACCCGAAACCTTGAACACACCTTCACCCAGAGGCTCCTTGTATATACTTAGGGCCCAATATGGTTCCCGTATGACTACTTAAGGGCCCAAGTATACACCATAGAACTACATGGAGCCTTTGGGTTTGGCCTAAAACCTAAAGACAGACCCCTCTGCCCAAAGCACTGGAACCCTAGAAAAGTAGGTATATGGGAACCCCTTTGGGCCCCAAGTATTTACCATAGAACTACATGGAGCCTTTGGGTCATGCAGACTCCCTACACGACTTCCAACATTCTGCTCACGCTGTCCGTGGTCGTTCCACCGCTTCCTGGCTCTTCTACGGGGTTTAGGGTTTAGGGTATTAGGGTTTAGGATTTAGGGTTTAGGATTTAGGGTTTAGGGTATTTAGGGTTTAGGATTTAGGGTTTAGGGTTCAGGGTTCAGGGTGGGCAATGTATAGAGACCGCTGATTAATACAACTCCCTTTCCTTAGTAGGGATTAGAATACTGTAAGGATCCTAATTTTAAGGCCCTTAAAGGGAGGGGGTTAATTAATCATGTGTCTACATTACCAGAGATTGAGCAACCAGCAACATTGTAATGAGCCCTAATAGCCCCTTTGGCCTTCTTTTGGGCCCAATAGTTCGTAAACCCTTAACCGCATATAGATTTTCGGGGGGGTCCTTTGGGGTGGACAGACTGGGCCATATCAAGCCTGTCTCCGTTTAAGAATGCCTCTCAACGGCCCGCATCTAACCCTCAAGACAGAAACAAAACCTATCTAGGTAGATGGAAACACAAGACCCTCCCAAGGGTGTAGGATTCAGGATGCAGGGTTTTGAGTTTCGGGTGTAGGGTTCAAGCTATATGGCGCACTGACATGCTTCCAGGCTGCGTCTTTCTTGTTGACCTCAGTGGCAACTCCATTAGCATGGTTCCTGCTGACACGCGACACACTTCAAAGCTGCTCCACCTGCCTTATGTTTCTGAGGTTTACGGTGGCCCTGATCACGACCGACGTTCAGGCCCACAGACTAACCATGGGTGCCCTTACTGCCCCTAGCATCCTTCATTAATGAAGGCTATTTACTGATGATTCGGAAAGGTTTCTGGATTTTGTGACTTATGAAGATTAAGGTCCCCCAATAAGGGCCCCTGGTCCTTTCAGAGGGATTGTAGGCACCCTGGAGGGCACATGTAGGGTATAGAATAGGTATATAATGATCCTTAGATTTAGGGCTTGTGGTCTTAGGATGTCATGTCTAAGGATGTTGTCGCCGCACACCGGTATGTCAAACTAACATGCATGTACAGCATATGCTTGGAAAGGAAACATCTTGAGAGTTACCAGTGTCCTGTTACTACGCCCCAAAAAGCGCAAATGACTCTTGGGTCTTGCTCTTCGAAACACGTGTACTTTGAGGGGTTGCCTCAAGGGCCTTTTATGAGTCCTATTACCTCTTGTGGTAACTGTAATGGTAAGCTGGAATCACGCAACGTGAACATACACCCTAAAACCTAAACCCTAAAAACCAATAGGGGCTGTTCTCAAAATTGTAGGCCTTTTTGTTTATAGATTATTATACAGCACCTTATGATCCAGGGGCACCCAAATGAGACCCTAATCTTGGTATAATACAGCACCTAATAACCCTAAACCCTAAACCCGTCAGGGGTACCAAAATGGGACCCTAATTTCGGGAACTACCAATAGTACCCTAAACCCTAAACCCAATAGGGAAGCCGATGTATAGTTACGGCTCAAAGCCTGCCACTACGGTGATACTTGTTCAGATTCAGGGAATGATAACCCAGTATTTAGAGTTTTAGGTTGGTGTAGGGTTAATGGTGTAAGGTTTAGGGTTTAGGGTAGAACCCCAACTACAAATGCCCTGAGCCCTGTAAGTTTGGCTACGCTTGGTCTATCACTGCAGTCAAAAATGGATCATGGAGGCTGTTTAGGAGTGTAATCCCCTCCACACAAGCAAGGAAACAAACAAACGTGGAACCTTTGCAGGGGTTATGCTAGCAAGGTCTTTTAAACACTACGCAGCTTTCTGGGTTAGAGCTTCATTTTTCCAGGTTTTCGGGTCCCCTTCATTGCGCGTTTCAAGAACCAGCATCTTCCATGTGCTTTTCTACGCCCTGCAGTCCGTGCTGAACTATTGGAGGAAATTCGGCAATGTTCACCATTTGGATACATATGTGTCTGGGCTGATATGAAGCTTTATACATATACACACTCGCATGGGCGTGTATATGTGTTCGTACATACATCTACATTCCTATTCCACTCGCAGACGAGGGCTGTAGTGGGTGCGTGTTGCCGAGTACATCATGCAACTGCAGCTACCCTAAACCTTGAATGCTGAAGCGTGACAGTCATCAAGCCCAGTTGTGTTCGTAGTTCTCACCCAACTATAACCTTGTTTAGGGGATTTAGCGGGCTTATTTCTCAGTCATTGCTTAACTATAGCTGGGTTGAAATTTTCCTGTGCATCCAGTACAGAGGGACAGATATGACGAACCGCACTGACAGCAACTATTTGACGGAGATGGATGCGCAATGATAATAGCAACACTTCAAAAAGCGCGCATAATCTTTGCGACGCTTAGCAAGTTTGTCCTATTGATAGTTGTTCCTACACTTGATAGCCTTCCGGATAAGATGTGTTCTAAGCTACTATGTGGTTCCGAGCTTCGACATCGATAAGCTCATGCAAGCGACCCTAACACAATACTGGGTTGCTGTTGAGGAACTTAAATTAAGGTACCATAATGGGTATATATAGTCATTGATATGGTATTCCCAATATAGTAGTTTACATTGAGTTCTTTAACAGCAACACGGAATGAGCCCTGAACTCCAGATATGCCAAGTGTTCCTTATGTGAGCAAACTCTAAACTTCTTACAAGGGGGTTATATAGGGGAGTATTATGGGGCTTATTCAGGGCGATACTAGGAGTTAAGACTACAGCTCATATAACCCCCTACAGAAACCTACACATAGCAGTTCCCATTTCATTGTCCATAGTCTCTTCCATTTGATTCTCCATTATTGGCGGATAAAAACCATCAGAGCTCCCTTCCAGAGGGGCTCAAGCCCGCCACGACCCTGAAGCCGTAACCAATACTCTCAGATTTGAAATCTAGATATCCTTTAGGGTTAAACCCCTTTGTGGGAGTAGGGTTTAGGGTCCGCATTGGGTTCCCCCTCCATATCTCTATACCTTATGCCTCCCTGAATCCCTAAACCCCTAACCCTTAAATTTCAAACCGTCGCCGCTTGTGGCCCAAATACCACGCCGAAGCCCCTTGCGGCACACCGCGCCAATTCTTTGAAATCTTTTAGCCCGGAGCTTGGGGATTTGGGGTGTCAGTGTTTAGGGATCTTGCCCCAGTAATAATGGAGAATCCCATGGAAAAGAACATGGAAACTGGAATGGAAACTGCTATTTATATAGGGTTATGTAGGGGTTATATGAGCTAATTGAGAAGTTTAGGGCTTCAGGTGAGTGGTATTTCATTTGGGGATACTATGGTACCCATTCTAGAGTGAGATTATATCCTCCGTTTGGGATATGGTATTTTACATAAGGAATATAATCTTGCTAGGTTCAAGCACCAAATAAACGCTACTCTACTCAGGTGTCAAGTTGTTATGACTTTGGGTGTTTGTGAGGTCAAGGGTTTGGGGATTAACGTTCTTGTTTAGTGATTTCGGGGTTTGGGGAGGTTCGAGGGTTTAACCCCAAGGACAGCTGTTATGTAGCGATTCACATCTTCAGGGTAAGGTATTGTTATGTGCAGGAGCTTGGGGGGGGTGATTTTTTCTTCTTAGCGTGGTATTGACGACAGTTTCGGAGTTTAGAGTTTAGGGGTTTGTTGTTTGGGATGTAGAGGGGTGGGAGTTTTTTGGTTCAGGGGTTCAGGGCTTAAGGTTCCTGGTTTAGGGTTTAAAACCGTTTTTAGGGTAAACAATGATCCTTCGTGGTGCCCATTACTGGGTGGGGGATTGACCCAAGGTATAGTGTTTCAAGTCTGCGTTTTAGAGTTGTTTTTCCGCCCTTTTTGGCAGTGCTTCGCAGGGATTGAGGCATGGGCTCCTTCTCGAAGCCCCAGGGAAGCTGAAAGCTCCCTATAATGGAAAAGGAAATGGAAACTACCATATTTATATTGGGGATATATAGGGGTAATATAGGGTTATATTGGGGATATATAGGGATAATGGAAAAGAACATGGAAGCCACTGTTTAGGGTTTAGGATTTAGGGCCATGTCCTATGGTTTACACGCTTATGTTTGATAGGTATTGTGATTTTCGGAAAGTCCGAATTACATCCGTGGTCATAGGTTTGCTTCGAAGCTCGAACTTGAGATTGGTTGGCAGACACATTTGTTGGGTGGTCTGGCTTGGTTAAGGTCAAGAGTTTCCCCAACAATCCCTGGAATCCTCAGCGTTTTAAGGTTTAGGGCTCTGTCCCTTCAATCTCTCAAACACCCACATAACCCCAAAGGGATCCCTACTTTGATAAACCTCCCTACCTAAAGCCTTAACTCTCACCCCCTGGTTGATTTGATGAAACGTCCATTTCCTCTCGCTGCCCCACGAAATGTTTCATGATTACTTTGCTTCTGCAAACGGCCGGGCTGCAAGTGTGCTCCCAGACCACGAAAGCTTGCCAGCCTTTTGGCGAGTTTTTCGTAGCCATCCAGCTATGAACGGACATCTGGTTTCGAAAGTGTCTTTAGCCCCTTGTGCCTTCATGGGGATGAAGTGCCAGTGCAAGGCATGGGGGAAATTTGGTGCCACTCAGCTTTGCAGTTATCCTGGACTTCCTTGATGGCCACTGCTGCTGGACGGCTGCCTGATGACTCCAATGTTTGGATCTGGGGAGTTTTTGAAAAGTTTGTGATCCCCACGGGTGCTGTCCCTGGGACGGTGGACATCTTCTTTCGGATTTTGAGATGGAGTTTTCAGTCGTTATATGAAGGCCGTTGGCCGCGTGCAGATTGGAGAGAAGTGCCGACACTCCATCTGTTCTCTATACAAGCACAGGATATCCGCATGTGCGAAATACGTCCCATCTCAGTCCACGTTTGTCTTTAGGTGTTTACCTAGACCTTGAAGGCCTCAGCCTACACCCTAAACCCTCTAGGGTTTTGGTTTTCGGCTCAGAGTTTCCATGGACCCTAAGCAACACCCATAGTTTTAGGGTTATGGCTTCTTTTTTTGTGGTGCATACTCTTGAAATACAGGGTTCTGCGGATCCAAACAGGCCCCTTTTCCCTAGACCCCGAACCCTAAACCCTATAGACCTCATACCTCATATGTCCTTATAACTCTTGTGAGGCCCTTTAAAGGAACCTATAGCTAGGCTTCATGCTACATTTTGTGGAAACCGATCATTTCCCACTACTGTTGTGTGAAGGAACGTGTGCAAAAACAACTTTGGGGGGTCCTAAACGTACAAAGTACCACCCAGATGAGGTGCTCGGTCCCCAACCTAAACCCTAAAACCGTAAATCGTATTGAGTCGTATTGTATCCCTATGCGAAAACATAGGCGTCTTAAAGGGGCCTACCACCCTAAACCCTAAGCCAAAACCCTAAACCCTAAACTAGGGTCCCTAGGCCATTCTGGCATCACCTGCTTCTGCTTGCTGGAATGACGCTGCAGCCGCAGTCTTCTACGCCGCGGGCTCAGACACGCCTCTTAGGGTTTAGAGTTTAGGGTTTGGGGTTTAAGGTTTGGAGTTTGGGGTTTGGGGTTTGGAGTTCAGGGTTTAGGGTCGAGGATGTAGAGTTTTGGGTTTAAGGTTTAGGTTTTGGGGCTTAAGGTTTGGGGTTTAAGGTTGAGGATGTAGAGTGTAGGGTTTGGAGTGTGGGGTTTAAGGTTTAGGGTTTAGAGTTTGGGGTTTGGGGTGTAGGGTTTAGGGTTTAGGATGTAGGGTTTAGGGTTTAAGGCTTAGGGTTTAGGATATACGGTTTGGGGTTTAAGGTTTAGGGTTTGGGGTTTAAGGTTTAGGGTGTAGGGTTCCCCAATCATAAATGGATTGTGGCAGGCAATTATAGGATGTAGTGTTGAGGGCTTCGGGTTGTTCATTTTGGTCATGCCAGCTTCTCTCATAAGGAGCTGGTCAGAGTAACATGGTCGTCATAAGATCCTTATGGGGGTTCAATGATCGAAGTTACCCTGTTTATTCAGGGGCTTGAAAACAAAATGTGCAGTGGTTCAATTACTGGTAGTTAGTAGGAACTAAGAAAATATATTGTATGGGGAGTCTATAGGAATTAGATTCCCTCATTCCCTGCTAGCCGCCAATAAGTTTATTTGGGGGTCCTATAATCCCAGAGCCGGCAGGAGCCTATCTTCGGCTTTCGGTTGCCGTCCTTTATAAGCAGGTCACATTGGACTTGCTTCAACCACCACAGAAGCACGACTACTGTAGAGTAAGACTAGAATATCCGTTTAGTTTGAAAATGTTAGAAGTCATACGACTCAAGAGGCCTTACATATCAAATGTCAACCATAATGCTGGGGTTGCGGGGTAGAATTGGGGAAAGGGATTGGTCTTTCAAATCCAGGGATCTGAAAGCAGCACGATTCGAATTGTACATTGGATTTTGCACGGTTGGGCCAGTTGGGTCATGGCGGTGATAAGTATCGACAAAAGGATGCTGAGACTGATCCAAAAATTGAGCCACATGTAGACGAGTACTGTTCGAAAAGAGGATTCAGCCTCATATGCTGTTTGATCCAAATTATAGAATTTCAGCACCAACAGAACTTCCAAAGCCGCAAACCTCGAATCCACCCTAAAGCATGTTTTTCCCGCCGCATCCTTGAGCCCAATCTCCCAACATTTTACATCCTCACCCCCAATGCCTAGACTTTGAAGTACCCTAAACCCTTAAGCCCTCAGCCCCTATGTCCCATAGGCATGTATCTCATCTATAACGTATGTCCCATGTAGAACCTCCTTTGAGAGGCACCCAAACCCTAAACGTAAGCCTTAACCACATCCTTACCTTGATGCCCTACCTGTGACCCCAATTACTGGATCAATGTTAGGGATCCTTTATACCTTTTGGAGTATGGGATTCCTCATATTTATGAAAAAAGGATCCGTTTTTCTTCCTCGGGTAATGTGGGCTAAGAATTTCTTACAACAATGGAAACCCAAATGGAAAATGACATGGAACATGAGATGAACACTGGAACTATAGGGTAGTTTATGTAGGGGTCATATAGACCCGACCTGCAAGCCCAATTGTAATAATATTGATAGCGGATTATCAAGGGTTTAGGGTTTAGGGGGTTCTGCCGGCTCCCGAGACGAGTAAAATGTAGGAAATCGGGGATACGGGGAGGTTCAGAGTAATTCGAGCCCAAGGAAATGTGGTGCCTATATACCCAATTATGTTCCTAACCCAAGAATATTTCGGTAACCAGGTATACTTCGATGTTCAGGGTAGTTAAAACCCAGTTTCAACCCAATATATGTATATGTGGTGCTTAATACCGAAGCATAACTACATCAGTGGACTTCGGGGGCTTGTAATTGGATCCATGTTCAGCAAGGCGAAGCTACCTCTTCAAGCTCCAAGTTTCAGGCACATTTGGTACATCCTACACCCTAAATTTGCTTCCCCTAAACCCTGAACCCTTAAATCCTAAATCCCCCTAAATCCCTCAAACCCTAAATCCTAAATCCCCCTAAATCCCTCAAACCCTAAAACCCTAAACCCCCTCAAACCCTAATTCCCTAAAACCTAAACCCCCTAAAACCCTAAAACCCTAAACCCCCTAAAACCCTCAAATTTGCATCCCAGGGACAGCTTGAAGTCAGCGAACGGCGCGGGAGGGGCCCCCGAGGCCCTTCTTGGCATATGGGGTTTTAGGGGTCTAGGATTTTAGGGGTTTAGGGTTTTAGGGGTTTAGGATTTGAGGGTTTTACCGGTTTAGGATTTAGGGATTTTGGGATTTAGGGCTTAGGATTTATTAGGATTTATTAGGATTTAGGGTTTAACCCTGAACCCTAAACGCTGAAACCGTTAGACCCCTAAACTCTACGGGTCCAAGTACCCAAATAATCAGGCTTCACGCCCCTAAATATTTGAGTGCTTGGATCTATAGGGTTAGGGCAAGTGGGTTGGTACGGTCTAGAGCTTTGGGGTTAAAGGTTTAGAGTTTGGGAGCTAAAGTTCAGCGTAAGGTTCAGGTTTACTGATGAAATCTTACAGATTACGATCTGGTCTAGGTGTCGTTTTTTGTCTTGATCTGGCGGAGATGCGTATGCTTCGCGGGTAGAACCCTCATTCCTACACCACAAACCGCAGCAGACAGGCTGGGTTCTTGATGGACGCTCTGTCGGTCGATGCCCGTTTGTCTACCGGTCGGTTAGTATCTGATTGAAAATTCTAAGTCTTAAGCCCCCGCTGCTGCTTTGGCCATCTATCCCAGGCTGACGGAACCCTAAATCCTGAAGCCCAAATCGTAAATCCTAAACCCTGATGGCTCAAGCTAATTCCTTTCGCTCCTCCAGGCAGGTTTTTTTACTAAGAGCAATCTCCGTTTTCAACATGGAGCATCCCTAGACATCTGAGAGGCTTCTTGGGTGCCTTGGCCAATTTGAAGGAGAGGGGAAAACAGGCAGGTTAAGGTGTAGGGGGTTTTGGGCTTTGTCTGGGATTCAGGCTCAGGTTTCAGATTAGTTTTGGGAAATAGTGTTTAGGGCTTGGAGTTTCGTGCTCGACCTGTTGCCTTGGTACTCCCGGAGGTAGGAAGATGCCAGTCGTAGTTGGCAGTATGCTTTTGTCTCTTATAGTTTTTATGCTTAGAATGGACACCACTAGTGCTTCGTGACATACCTACTTGAGGTATACCCAAGGAAAAACCTACGCAGAAAGAAGGACCAAGTCGTATGTTTGGAGACTGGAGAATCGAGAAAGCAACCAGGCTCACCAGTCTAGGCTTTTCTTCATGTCGAAAATCAAAAGGACAATGATGTGGACACTGGAGTTATGGGGGCAGGAGGAGTTTCAATGGGGATATTCTAGTCCCCAAGATAAAATCAGATTCCATCCTCTGTTTTGGGTATTCTAAGGACCTAAACCCTAAACCCTACACCCAAGCTATGTTGATTGGTTGAACAACTAAAACACTTTACTCATCAGGTGCACGTGAACCCGACCAAATGCGCGGGGCCCGGGCACAGAGAGAAACATGTCTAGGATCTAGGTTTTAGGGTTTAGGATGTAGGGTTGAGGGTTTAAGCTTTAGCATTTAGGGTTTAGGGTTTAGGGTTCCGGCTCGCAATGTGCTAGGGCAATGGCACCACGGGGCAGAAAGCACTTACTGTTGGTGATCAGGTACTGAAGGAACGGAAAAGGATTCAGAAACCAACAAATATTGTTTTTTGATTCAGGCTTTGGAGGGGCGAGTAAGGAATAAGGGAATCGGATACAGGGATCGTTGTAATTGTAAACGCTAGCGCGCGCCCGCCTCGGCTGGAGGGGCTTCCCACTGTAGGAACATGT
>CAJNIZ010010691.1:67850-94062 GCA_905231905.1 Symbiodinium pilosum | reverse complement strand
GGTCGTTCGGCATATAGACTTTCCAATCGGCGAAACATCGATTTACGAGTTTACCAATTCCCAAAGTTAATTGCCTTAGGTCCAAAATAGTGCTTAGTGTATTTGACCAATAGTCTAAATGTATATTGGGGTTTAGCCACAGAACGGTAGCTAAAACTTCTCGTATCTCGCAAAAGTGCTCTTGTCATAATCCACCGCAAATCCCAATTAAGTGTACCCAAAACGCGAAACCCATCAATAAGACATAGTATATGTTGTATATTACGGTCTGTAGAGGTTACTCAGCTTCATCCATGCATGTGGGGGGGTTTCCAGGCGCTTCCAGGCCGTTCCAGGCTGCTGCCCTGCCGCGTCCTACCAAAGCCTCGAACCTTGGGCGAGGCTGAAATTTCATGCGGGATGGTCAGGACTAGGCCACCCACCATGGCCGGGGGGGTGGGGGGGGTGGGGTGTGGCCAGGCTTGGGGCGTGTCTGCAAGGGGGAGTAGAGGGGGTTTTAAAGGGATCTGAACGCCCTGAGGCTGCATGCCTCGGCGAACTAGGAGTTTGGACAGTAGCTCATATGAGCTTTAGCCTCAACTGGGTTATGTAGGGGAGCTTTGTAGGGCTTATGAGGTGGGATAGTAGGAGTTGACACTGCAGGTGCTATGCTTGTGATCGATTCTGCGGGTCCCTACATGGGACTACAATGGGAGTGTCCCAAAATTAGGGGTACCATTTTGGGGGTCCCCATATTAAGGATTATATTATTTGGGGGTTTATATTGGGGTCCCCTTATTTTGGGAAACTACCATATCTACAAAACATCAAAATTTGTTTCTATAGCATAGTTGACAGGCTGCTGGAGACACTTACATGAGCCCATTCCGCCCTTCCCGGCAGACACACGGCAAGCCCTAGCCTGCAGAGCTCAAGAAAAAAAGCGACTGTGTTAAACGCTCGCACAGGACCTCAGCACACCACCCACCAGAACTATGTATTGTACTACCCAGTTCTAATGTATTCAGAAATTCTGCAACACAGCTGGAAGTCTGCGAGGGTGCATTCAACCCTAACCCTAAACCCTAGACCCAGATTGTGGGTGGGGGTGATTGAGATCAGCGGTGAAAAGTATTTGCTGAGCAGAGGGTTCCCATTTGGTCCAGGGTTTATAGATCCTGCTGAGGGGTGCAGCGCATTTCATCCAATGGTTTTTACAGTGGTCACAGACGCCAGCCTACGTGGGGTATACCTGGACCGCAGCAGTGTGCAGATTAATGCCGTTCTGGCATTTGTTTTAGTGAGTTTTGCTCCATTGTTCTACCTACTGGAAAGGTCCAGTTGTGTTGATTCCTTTAGAGGTCGCACGTTGGCCATGTACACTTGATGTCAAGCATCGCAAGGTTTGGTTCAGCCCCTGACTCATCAATTTTTATGGGGTCTTCATAGTTGCCAACCTTGGTTTAAACCTGCAACGGACTCGCTCTTGCGCGTGCCGCTCACGTTTCAGATGTAAGCTTGGAGTTGAACAAAATCTTCTTGGGTGGTCCTGAAATCATGGTGTTGTTGTTTCCCATACATTGTGCAGGTGGCAGGACAAGTTTTGCCAGGCTTCCAAGGCGATAAAGTGGTTTGGCTTGGTTGGGCTTAGGGTTTAAGGGTAGTATGGGGGTTTGTATAGGGTTACACAGGCATATTGGTTGTATATTGGGATATATAGAGACTAGAAATGTCTATTCGGTGTCAAGACGTTTAGATGTCTACAAGGCCCATGCGCAGACCTGTTTTGAGTCTGCTGGGCCACTTCGTTGATGTGTTTACCTTGCCGCATATTAATAGGGAACGAATGAGTGGATGCCGATATTAGGCCCAGTGGCACGCCCATTCCAGCAATGAAGAATCCAGAATAATTAGGAGTGTCATGTTCATGCATTCTTCATATCAGCATACAAATGCACCCCCGATGCCCAAAGTTGTGGGTCCCGCTATAGTGATTGTTGATGTAAATCCTTAAACCTACACAGCCCCAAACCCCAAGACAATTCTAAACCCCTAAACCACCCTGAACCCGAAGCTCTAAACCCCTGAACAAGCCTAAACCCCTGACTCAAAACCGCTAAACAACCCTATGCCCTAAACCCCTAAAGACCATTAAACCACTAAACAACTCTCAACAACACTAAACGCCAAACAACCAACAACACTAAACGCTAAACCCTGGGTACAGCATTCAGACCAGTATTCCTGGAGACTTAGACGAACAAACCCTAAACCCTATATAATAACCCCACTATAGTCATTTCCATTTTCTTTTCCATTTTCTCAAGATTACATCAGTGTCACCCTAAACCCTTAACCCTGAACCTATTCTGTCTTTCCCTACTGACACACGGCAAATTGCGCCAGCCTGCAGGGATCCACAGAAAAATCACGTAGATTGTGTTCAAAGCATATGTGTTCAAAGCGCTTAAGGAATTTTACAACGAGGGGACTTGGTTATCCCAACCCCTCTTAAAGGGGCCCTGTGAGAGTCATGTGGTTGTCATTTTGGGGGTACATCAATTCCGTTATTAGTGTATTACGTAAAGGGCGCATTCAACATTTTGAATGGGGCTGTAGAATATCAGCGGAGAAAACTTCATGCAGAGCCGGGACTCACCGCACCGTGTAGTTCAGAATTATGCTTCAGGAATTTTACAAAAGCGAACTTGGTTATCCCACCCTCTCTAAAGGGCCCTGTCAGAGGAATGTGGCTTTCATATTGGGGGCACGGGAAAGTATTCTGTAGTGGTCCACAATTATGTGGTTCAGGCCAGCACGGTACTCAAGACCGAAAATGTTGGTTTGTTTGCCTTCATTTGGGACGTTTTCATTGCTTCCGAGGAACCCTCAACTCTAAGCCCCACACCCTAAACCGTTTGTTCAATTTCTGTTTTGTCCAGGTCGCCATCCTCAGAAGCAATTGCGGCTGTGGGAGCTCCCTGTGGCTGCTTTGGGTTTCTCAAGAAGCAATAAAGATTCCCCAATCAGCAGACTTACCTCCAGGTCTAACCCTCTGCCCAACAAATTGGTCCACGCGTCGAACGTGAAAATAGGGGATCCTCAATGCCGAAACGTACCCGCCCTTCTGAGCAAACCCTTTATTTCTGTGACCTGTGACTTGTGTTTATCAAAGCAGAAACTGCACACTCACGATCCTATTCGTCAATAACAGAATTTTCGTAACCCAGCTCTTACAAACGGATCCTTATACTGTCGCGTGGTTTTTGGGTCCCTATAGTAAGTGGCTGGGAACACCAAAATCCTGTTGTTGTTCTGGTTGCATAGCACAGTTTTAGGAGCAGATGCAACCCTTCAAATGCATCGAAGCTACCTTTTGGACAGTGGTTTGTAGCTGTCGGTTTATATGAGAATTCGGCGTCCCAACCCAAAATCCTACGCGAATCATGCTGCTGCAGCCAAAAAGAATTGTACATCAAAATTAAATTTGATCCTACATTTTAAACCTCAACATTATGTTGACATCAGTCTGGCGTCCATCCTAATTGTGATTTCGCAGCACGGGCCCGGACTGCTTAGCAAGCTCCAGCGCCGACCAGTATGCCGAGGCGCTATAGGGTTCCGGGTGACATGCGCTGTTTTCAAGAATTACGGTGTTTCGGTTCAGGTTTTCGGGCAGTAGATTCAGAAAACGTAGGTTTTGCATGAAGCGGCAAAGTGATGTTCATGTTGATGCAAACTTTCTGATTCCGTGTCCGGGCAGTTGAGAGGAGAGGATCCTGCAAATTGTTGTTCACCAAGTCCTTTACAGGCACCAATTCTACGGCTTGAGTTGAGAAAGCGATCTTGTTGGCATGTTTTTGGCACTCCCGAGGTTGCATTCAAATTCCGTTGTGGTGTTTTCTTGAATTGCCAGACCGATCTGTTCTGCGCAGCCGAAACACGCAAAAATTGTGCTCTACGGCTCCATCAGCAGTTATGTTCACTGACAGTTGTGGATACTCCCGAAGTTCCGCTCCAATTCCCTTGCAGCTTTGATTTTTTGAGGCCCGAGAGGTTCCAGACTGCATCAACAAGGCCTCAAGCAACAGATGTATTCCTCTAACGCGAAAGACCCTTTAGGGCAACACAGATTGTTGCAAGGAGCATATGTTTTCTTTAATTTCCTTTTCGCAAAGGTGTTTCATTTGGGCATCCGAGCAGGAGACTCACAAAGCATGGTTGTTCTTGTTTTCGTTCTTCAACAGAGATTTGTGATCGCCAGAGCCAAAAGACCTAAGAGGACGTGGAATCCTGGCTTTGCAAGTCTTGTGCAGGAAAAGTCACTCAGATTGTAGTCGGGAAGCTATCTTCCGTGACATTCGTGTGAACTCCCGAACATGCATTCACATTTCTTTCAGCGTCTTGAACCGCCAGACCGCATCCACAAGGTCCCAGGCGACGGATTCGTGCCTTGAATTCGAAACACATGTGCTTCCCATTTAGTCAACAAACTATCATCATTGACATTCTTGGGTACTCCCGAAGAGGAGTTCAGATTTCAAGAGCTATTTAGATTCCCTTGTAGCGTCTTTCTCTCAAATCAGCAAAGACCAAAGAGACAGATTTGTTCATCAAGTCCGAAACACGTTGGGGACGTGCTGGGACTTCCGACAACAACACGGGAATGTGCCGAAATTTGTGATCCCAACAAGTTTCAAGGGCAGGATGATTCGGGAGTCCCCATCTCTTTAGGTTTTTCAGGCCATTTTGGTAGCTTCCCAAGCAAGGTTCTATGCCTAAAAAGAGGACCCAAGAGCAACGGATGCCTCGTGACAGGGTGCAGCTCATCACATCGCCCTTGGAGGCAGTGTGCCTGCGGCTGCACAAAATTTGATTTGGAGGAATCCGTGCTTGAGACCATTGAGGCCTAAAGTGGGTTTGCGGCACAAAATTTCAGCATTTTTGGTTTGGGATCCAGGTTGTGGGGTTATCATGTGTCGTGTTAAGATGAACTTGGGAGTTTGTAAGTTTGGTAATGGTTGCGGAACAGGAGTAATCGCAATCTGCTGATGTCAGAAAGTGGTACTCATTGCAACGTGAGACAGAAAAAATTAATCCATCGCAGTGGTAGGCGTATGGTGGCATACGCAAAGAACTGCCCTATCATGGAGATTCCCGTGATACATTGAAGGTCTCTCAGTACCCTAGTCCCGCCTAGCCAGAAGGTTTGTGTTTCGGGGCTAAAGGTTTATAAGGTCTTAAATAAACTACCCCTAAGGGTCCAAGCACCTAATAATCATATACTTACCCAAAACCTGTACTACAATTACTATTACCAAAACCCGAAGTACCTAATTATTGGGTACTTGGACCCTCTGCGTACAACATTTGCATGGAAATGCACAAAACATCCGACCCGAGGCAAGCTCCACTGGCGTGGCTCTTGCCGCAGGCCAGGATTTTCCCGCAAGTATCGTGAGGGGTGTTGTATCTCCTCAGGCGTAAGGCTTAGGGATTATAGGGTTTAGGAGGTCTTTTGTTTGAATGGGTCTAGATTTAAGGCTTGGGGCTTCGGGTTTATGACGTTTAGCTTCAGGCTTTAGGGTTATGGTTGCGAGCGTCGGTTAGAAATTCAGTCGGCGTAGGGTTACACGGATTTTTCGCGAACAAAACTAGTCCGTTTGCGGGGACAAAGCGTAGGGAGTTTCACCCATTGGCCTTATGTCTACGTCTGCATGCCGCATATACATATATATATACACATATATTTACTTATGTATTCATTTACATACATACACCAGGAATGTTGCGCATAGTTAGTGTGTCCGCTTTGTTAGGCACACTTGAGGGAAATCGGGGATCCGTTTTTTTTTTGGATTGCCCACGGGACAGGATTGATCGTAGGTTTTCTTTGAATTCTCTTTCTGGCTTTTTGGGCTAAGCCTTGGCCTTGAACCCTCAGGATCACCACGGATAAGTTGGAAAGACTTCATTTGGATGCCTGTAAATGTGATCGTGGCTGTGAGACATGATGTTCGTGTAGAAATTGAGTCGTAACGGCAAGGTTGTCACCACAAAGAGTTTGGCCAAAACGCTCTAACATAAGCATTTGCCCCGTCCATCGATGGTTCATCAGCTGAAACTAGAAGTACAACTCCTCAACACGAGCCGTGAAGTAAGAGGTTCTCATAGAAACGCACCAGTTTGGTGGTTTCCAAACAATAGAGGTCCCTTCTGCGGGGTCCCAATAGTACGGATTATCCGCATGTAGAGGTACGTACACAGAATGTACATTAACGGAAACTCCCAATTCAAAAAGGCTCTAGAGTTCATTCAGGTTTCAGGACTTGTCCTTGTTGAGCGTGGAGCATGGGCAATTTTCGCGCCCGGTGCTATGTAGGAATTGAATAATACGAGGTTCGGCACAATGCCCCGAGCTTTGGATTAAGTCCTGAACCTTCAGGTTGATACTTCGGCGTCTACTCCCCAAGCCCTGGACGGTCTGGAATGAAGCCCGAAGCCATGCGTGCTTCGTTGGGAATGGGGAATATGTTTGAGGGACCATGAGAAGGATTGCTAAATTAAGGAAATTATAGAGGGAATGCTATAAGGATTCATTCCCCCATTCCCAGCTAAGCATTCGTAGGTCAATTGCAAAGCCGCCCAGCTTCCTGCGCACAGGCATACCACACCTCACTTGTGGTTGAGGGCCAGGACAACCAGGGTCCAGTGGTTCACGGTTTGCTTTAGTTTAGTGCGTTCGGGGTATGCAAAGATTTTCCCACCAGCCCTATGTTTGAAATGCTCGAACAAGCTGTGGGGGGCTGAAAGGCAGCTAGTGTTCAAGCTTTGAAGAATCAACAATTACGCGTCTACGCGTAGGGGCTAGAGGGGCCCATTTCGGGAAATGACCGCCGTAGTGTTGTGAATCACTTGGCCTTCTTCTCTGAGGAGTTCCCGGGGTGGCCTTTCGCAGCAAGGTTTATGTCATTTGGAGTCGCTGAATTGGGATACTCATTGCGATACCTGTTGGAACCGTAGCTGCGCAAACAACTTGCTTCTGCATTTCCTATGACACAAACAATCGGAGGAGTGATAAACAGATCCGGATCAACATCTGAAACCCAATTAAGCACCAAGCCTTTCGCGGCACATCACGGCACCAGATCTGAGGGATCCGCCTTTTTGCAGGCGGTGGTAGATTTGCTTTGTTACATTGCCATGGCATGCGTCCAGGTCTGCAAGTTTCATCACATTTTAGGCTTAACAGGCATGTTTGAATCGTGGGAAGTCTGAAGCCTCTGAGTCTGAAGACATTTTCATCCCGCAATCTTTATGCACACCCCAATCTCCTTGTAATCTATCTCTAGGTTTGTAGGGACCCCGGCTTTGATACACCACCATAAAACAACCCGTGCAATGGCCTTCGAGATGCCAGCTTGTATTTCTGAACGAGGTGCCAGACCCGAAGCAACCCCAATAGAACCCCAGGGTCACTAAGCCTCTGAGCGATCCCTGTGTGGAGAAATCTCCACACATACATCCACCTCATGACAGAAGGGCGACCTCAAACTTCAGAATCCACACACGGCTTTTTTTGATGGTTTATGGAAAGCGTTCCGGGCGGGAGCTCGTATTATTCCGAACCACTTCATTATTGACTACCCAACATTACAGTTTGATGCCAGAAATCCTACATGGGGGCTTTCCAGGAATGATGGCCAACTATTTCTGATAAGGGTTTACACGGGTTCCCAAATCTTGAGGAATCCATATTGGGCCCTTGCTTTTGAACCACAATACGTAAATTGTTTCCAGGAATTCCATTTCAGCCAACATGGTGTCGTCGCTGCCGAGAGCAAGCATGCCGTGTCTCGGAAGGATTTTTAACAGTGCATCAGGAATGTATATATAATGACTTAGGCCTCCAACTACCCTGTATTCAGACCACTATTAAGCAGCTTATAAGTTACAAGCCAACTGTAGGGGAGGAAGAGGGCCCGGGAGCGGAAGACAAGGGATTAACCGTAACGTTTCCGTACAGAGATAGCCACAAGCCGCAGCACCCCAATCCAGCAAGTTCGAAGAGTCGGAGGCACTGTTGTTAGGCACACCAGCCAGACAGCCGGACTGACAGGGCAAGGGCAGAGGATCCCACGGTCGAAGTACGTAGTAAGTGTGCCAGAAGTAGGGTTATGTGGCTCGAGTAGTTTTGAGTGTTACCTTGTTCGATTTGGATTGTGGCGTTGTCGCCATGCCAAAGCACCTTGCTCACATAGTATATGTAGATGATTGTTTTATTGTTTGGAATCGCTTTAGTCTCGCCCTGCTCCCCTTCTCAGACCACCATCACGCCTGATCAAAGTCCCCCTCCACTGATAGACAGCCACTGAAGGGTGGCCAGTGACTTCTTAAAGGTGAGATAGCCGCAACTTTGGTACAGATTGTAGGCCTTGTTACTGTGTTACAGTTGCCTTTGAAGGCGGAGGAGGCCCAGACCTGCTTGACCGTTCTGCTGGTGCCAGCCTCATCCGTGGAGCCTGAGGTGCGTGCGGGACATTGTTAGATTGCGACATTTTGATAACGCGAATCCTTTCCTAGAGAAAGTGGCTGCTGAAATAGACATTGGGATGACCAAAGTGTCATCAATGACTTTGGTAACCCCAGCCCCAAGAGAAATGTAATCCAGGAGGATATAGGTGCTGTAACAAATAACAAAAGGCGCCAAGCGCCTCGAAGCCCATACAACAAGGACCCTATGAGATTCAGATGATAGATATACTGGCCTCATTTTGGGGTCGAGTTGCCAAAGCCTTCATTAAGAAGGTAACCGGATTGAAATATGTTGGTTCTATTGGCCAAAACGCGCCCTTGGCCTGGCCTGCGAAACACCGAAAGAGGTTGAAATGCGCCGCGGTTGAGAATCATTTTGCTAGTTATTTTGCGTTAAAGCTGTACAAAATAGAGCGACGTCACACGATGTCACTCCAAATTACTGCAGTTTTTAGCGACGTAAGCTTGGCCAAATTAAGCAAAAGTAATGACATACCACATATAAGGCTTAGAAGGGATGCTATCTTTTTCGAAGCGTGTTGGTGTAAATAGGCCCCGAAGCTTCCGACACCTTTAATCTGCCCCAGATTGAATAGGTGAAGGATGCCCGGAAATCTTGTTGGTTCAGATGGGGCTCAGGCACCTTGCCGACGTGAAGGCAAGCCAAAACCGATCTGGCCCAGACCGGGGTTGAGATTTTGGGCTCCAAGCCCGTTTCTGGGTGGAAGAGACGTCTTCGGGCAGAAAAAAGCCTAGCTGGCCCAGATAGGGCTCCAAAATCCTAGGGCGGCGCTTTTGGACTTCAAATCTGTTTCTGGGCCATATAGGCCATTTAGGGCCAAGAACCTTATGTGGCCCAAATACAGCGCTTTTGGGCTCTAAATCTGCCAGATGGGCTCAACAATTTTAACAAGTGTATCTGGCCCAGATAGCCCGCCTGAACGACGAAACTCGTGTTGGAACAGACCAGAAGCCTGTCTGGCCCAGATGGGCTTTGCTTGACCCTTCTGATCTTTTGAGATCCTGATTTGACCAAACAACACGCCCCAAGAGACCCTCTGTGCCTCAGATTTGTTAAGCAGTGGGACGCTTCATGCAACAAGTCATCCAACAACGTCATTGCTTGGCCCAGGTAGGCAATACTTGACACCCTGATGTCACTTCTGAGCAGTACCTGACCCAAACACTTCGTTTGGCTGGCAACGATCCTGAACTGCCAGTTGCGCGCGTGTTGGCCTTGTTCGCTTGGCTCGATGCAGCCAAACCCTCAACCCATTTGTCCTACCTAACAGTTTAACATGCCAGTTTTTCTGAGAATTGTTTCCTTCGACCTACGGTCTTGAATGAAGTTAACCGAAACAGTACGACCCAGATAATTTCTGATTTGAAGCTAAAAATGCGCGCTTGAAATTGCGGACGACGTAATAATTTGTGGAATTAGAAGCTTAGGGACAGCAATTTCTGAGGGCATAGAGCCTGCAGGTGCTGAATAGCCGTTTCAATGTGAGGAGACTGAGTCGAGAATAAAGATCGTAAACCATACGACCGAATCCTAAATGAAGACAGAGAATAAAGGCCAAGCTTTGAATATTTTTCTTCATATCCCGATACGGCAGTAGCGCAGCAAGCGATGCAGCCGCTGGAGGTGTGTTCTGGATATGGCGCTCCTCGTCAGTCTTCGTCTCCCCAAGACTGAGGCACTTGGTTTTTTATTACTTAGTAGAAAGTCATTACAGTTAGGCTGAGTAGTCTCCTATGGGACTTCGATAGCACTCCCATCAGGTAGAGACGGGCCTCCCAAAAAATGAAAGTGACAGCCAGCGTCTAGAGGGCCCAGGTACGGCTTAGCGTTTTGCAGTTTAGGGCAAGTTTAAGGTTCGAGAGGTACAAATTTTGCACGCGGGCTGTAGGATTTAGACTGCGGGGTTTTCAGGTTGTTTGTTGGAAGTTTGTTGGTTCGAGCTTCTGTTTCAAATCCTCGAAGTTGAGTGTTGCGCTGCTACTGCTAACAAACTGACCTTCTCCACTTTACAGTAGCCTGTGGAATTGTCAGGTCTTAGCCCAAATGACCAAACTTGTACTATTTGGGGCAAGGGGCTTTAGACTTGGCATGCCCTGGTCATCGAGACTGGGCAGAATTCATTGACAGATTGTCAGATATCACGCGTACATATGCAGTTTCCAACATTAAAGTTGTATTTCGTTCCTGTTTCTACAGTGGTGTGTTTTTTCCTACTTTACGTCATTGGTACCCCATATGTTGGGACTGTCACAGGAATTGAGGTCCCGAGGGGGGAGAGAAGGCTTAGTCAAATCTTAAGTTGTTGAAAGAGCAAAACTAAAACCGGTTGGGAGCTTTGCAAAATGTTCACATATGATCTTGAGGGATCCCCAAAAGGCGCTTCTTTCCAAAAACATCACACCAGTCCAGGAAGTTGAGCTTAAATTCAGGTGGAGCTAATGTTCAAGCGTTCACGAGCTTCAAATCCAGAATGAGGTGAAGCTTCTGTGCTGTTGGTCTTTCCAGCATTTCGCTGATGTTGGGCACAGTGGAAGATTTCGGGCCATAGGCTTGCACATGCGCCTGGAAAACGCACAAAGCCTAGAACCAGACGTGTTGCAGGCGTGCGCAGCTGTATGTTTTACCTCTTTTATTCAAATGGGATATCTGCTAGCAAATGGTAGGAAATGGTTGGCCCCACTCCGGTTGCATTGTCACTGCAAAGGGATGCAGGGCGTGTGAGCTTATATGAGGCCGCAAGAGTTCAAACCCAAGATGGCGTAAAACTGTAGTCTCTGATTGAGTATTGTATTAGAACATCTTATCCAGAGAGTTTGGGTTGGTTTGGTTCAACCGCTTCAAAATCCGTCCCCTTGTGTAATCACCATAGTCCACTCCCAGCAGGCCCGACTGGTGCATCAGCCTCGTGAAGAGTTTCGACGGTTTCGCATCGTGCAAACCATTGAACTTAGCTGTAGCTTAGACTCCTAAGCCATGGCTAGAACAAATAGTGTGCCCTCAAAGATAGTTTTTGGCTTAGTGTCGCGGTATCCCGCTTTTTATGCGACAGGTATGTAGTTACTCCACGGAAGCGTGAAGCCCAACAAATTTTGCAGGGATTTGGGCGAATAACAGGTCGCAGTGGATGTACATATCTGGATTTTTGAATTATGCGTATCTCTGGTGGGCATGTATTTTGGACCACATAACCTCATTTTGGACCACATAACATCATTTTGCTTTGGGTTAAAGGTTTACACTAAGTTACATACTTGTGGTTTTTGGGTTCTCGCAAGTGTGGTCGCTTCTGTCCACCGATTCTTTACGAGGATTGTGTCCAGATTCACGGTTATAGCTGCAAGCAGCAAAGGCAAGGTTTGTGAAACCCATGGTATAGGGGTTTAGCGCATAGCCGCCATTTTTGTTGGTTGGGTGTCCAGTGCGTCAAGGGAAAAACATCTTTGGGCTTGCAAATTCATGCGGAATGTTGTTGCGCTTGTTTTGCCACCGGCGTGTTGTTTCAGAACTGACATGGGCTCAATGTTATGGGATGGGAAGTATTCGGGTTTGTTTAGTGCGGTGGTGCGAGGGATCCATGTCCAAGGGACAAAACGCAAGGCGTCGCACGTATACGTATGTACATATATATATATATATGTATATATCAGAAGTGCACGTGTTAACATGTTTATGTACGTATATGACATGCATGCATACGTACGTATGTACGTGTGTATGCATGCATGTATACATGCATGCATTTGGCGTGCGTGTACGGATGTATATGTTTTTCAGGAACATGTCGGGTAGCTTCCTGAGAGTCAGCACGTATTGAATGCACTTGAAGGGTCAGGGTCTGAGACTCGGGGTTTTAGGGAGTGAAGTCCCTGTACTCTAAAACCTAACCCTTCAATCCAAAACCTGAACCCTAAACCCCAAGCCATACACGTTTCGAGTTTATGTTTCAAGCCGGGGCGCAGAGGGTTCAAGTTCTCAATGCCCCCAATTGGGAGCTTTTCGTCAGGTTCATGGTTGTCATCAAGATTTATACTTCAGGCTTGAAAATTTCAACTTGATCCAAAAAGGAGCCTTGGTAATCTCACTGCACGTGGACAACACAGTCACCCAAGAACCCTCGACACCAGACCCTAAACCTTATATTGCGTAAGGCTGGTATGAGCAAGCTTGGACGAGCGCAGCAATGCACAGAAGCCCTCGTGACCTTGCAAGGTCCATGTCCTGATTGTTTGATGTAGAAGCTTGAATAATAGCCAACGTTGTGCACGTCTTGTACAAGTTTATGGGAGATACCCCAATACCCGATTCCAATCATTCAATCGTTCAGGCCACTTCTTGAGGGTCAGGGGACGTAGAAAGCATTCTTATGACACCCAAAAACCGCATCATAACCCCAGTTATCCCCAATATTAACCTAGATGTTAAGCCGTCCTGACATTACAGCCTGATAAACCCTACATATCCTTGTATAGACCTAGAACCCCTCCAAAGGGCCCCCAAACCCCCCTAGCAGCCTCCAGGTACATCACGCTTTCGGGACTTGCGGGCTGGCAGGAAGGATGAATAGGGCTTTAGGGTTTTGAGTTAGGGTTTTAGGCTTTAGGTGCCAGAGTTTAGGTTTTTTATAGTTTAGGGTTTCATTGCATCGTACGCAGCCCAGATGGGATTTTAGCTGAGACCAGAGATTTGCTTGTTGTACGATCTGAACCCTAAACCCAAAGTTTCGAGCCTCAAACCCCAAACCTTGAACCTTACCCTGAATCCTAAACCTTGAACCTCCTACCCAAACCCTAAATTCGTATGCCCAAACTATATCGCAAGGGATGAACCCTAAACCTTAGATTCTCCAAGCAGCGCACTCACAAGATCGTCCAGTACCGAATTCAAACTCCACACCTCCAAGCATGAACTCTCCCCAGGCCCCAAAACCAAACTCCCCCCAACAAAACCATACCTTCCAAGGCTATCTTTTACAGGGTTTAGGGTTTCTATAGGAGCCCAGGAGTTACCCATGTTGTCCTAGATGCGTTTCATCGGACTTCTGGTATGCAGCATGCACTCAGGACCTCGGAAGGATTTGGATAATTATTTAGGCTTCCACATGTCTGTGGTCTATGCTGCAATGCGAGGCTTTCTCATTATGAGCCCTGCGTAATGTTAAAGGGGCCGTTTCTCACGATCGAGGGTCAGAGTTTAGGATTTTAGATTTAGGGCTTCGGGTAGGTCATCCGAAGGCCTGGACGTAAACCCATTTAGGCATCTAGGATTTGTGGATTTACAGTCGGGGGGTTTAGGATTTCAGGCTTTTAAGGCTTTGGAGGTTACTGTAGAGCTTAGGGTTTCCGGCTCGGGTTTCCTCAGGACCCCAAGCACGCACATCATGTTCTCAACATGTTTCGGTCGCACGATGCATTGTTGTGCCCTGCGGCTGTTCCTTTCACATGCACCATCATGTGAGCCATAGTCTATACTCCTTAAAGGGGGTTAGAAAGGGGATTGTATAGGGGACCATTAAAGGGGCTATTAAGAGGATAATTACTTGGAATTTAGACCCCTAAACCTGAAACCTTTTCATAGGAGGTGATGGAGGGGATAATAGGACGTCATGTGTAATTCACACCAATAGTTGAGACAAATCCGGGTTGATCTTGAGGATGGGACCCAAGACGTGTTCTTTGATGAAATTAGGGCTTTAGGGTTCAGGGTGATAACCCCGCAACGTTGTACACCCCAACATAATCCTTACATACCCCCTTTCAGGTCGTTTGGGATTTGTTGCTATCCCTTATTACTTATTACCTGCTGCAGAGTGGCCAGGCAGGTTTATCCACCAAAGTGGGTTTATGGTTTAGAGTTTAGGGTTCAAAGGGTATAGGGTTCAGGGTTTAGGGTTGACTGGCGGGAGAAGGTCCTTGAACAATGCCAATATGACCGAAGAGAGCTAGACACGTCTGAAGTGATACGTTGGATACAAACATATCGGCAGGTGCTTAGTCTGCTGTAATACCATAATTCTACGCATCAGGTACTTACAATCATGCAGGGTCTTTGACATCAAGCAAACTTTTTGCATGGTTTGGGGCTACTGCAGCCCAGATGGAAGTGCACACCCCGCAAGCCTTAGATTATACGCCCATGCGTTAAACTCCAATCGTAAATCCTAAGGGTACGCATTTGTGTTTTTAAATGTTTTTTGTTTGTTTTTGTTGTTTCTTGCGCTTCTGCTTGTTGCATCTTGCTTTCTGCTTGTTGCTTCCTGTTTTTCGCTCCTGGCTTTTTGCCTTCTGCTTTTGTTTTCTGCTGGTAGCATTCTGCCTGTTGCTTCTTCTTTCTTGCTTGCTGCTTCTTGCTTTCTCTTTCTTATCCTTCTTGCTTCTTACCTTTTGCTTAAGCTTTGTGCTTTCTGTTTCTTGCTGCCTGCTATCTCCTGAGTGCTCATTGCTGTCAAATTAAGGTTCCTTTTTTCTCGTTGACTGCGCTCAGCTTCCCGATCGCTGCTATCTGCAATTGTTGGTTTTTGTTTTTTGCTTTTTCTTTTTGTTTGGTATTTGCCGGTTTCCATCATGTGTCAGAATTCTTCATCGTTGTCAGCATTTTCATATTTTCCATCCTCTTTCAGCAGTTGCCATAACTTTGATCATTTTCAACAGTTTTCATGACTGTTCATGATTTTCATACTGTCTCATAATTCTCCATCCCTCCTCATGTTGGTCCATGCTCTTCATGGGTTTTCATAATCTTTCAGTACCAGCATCTTTCATCACCATTTTCCTTGTTGTTTGCAGGGTGGCGGGGGCAGCCCCCCCAACTGCCACGCCTTTTTTAAGGCAATGTGTGCTTGCTGCAACAAAGGAGCACCATGTCATCACCATGTTTGCAGTGAGGAATGCTTATACTGATCATTTTGTTTGCGCATGGGAGGGGCTGCCCCCCCGACCCCATCCCCTTTTTTCAAGCCATCCACACTCGCCTTGTTAACGAAGCGCCGTGTCATCACCATGAGGGATGGCTACACGGATCAGTATGTTTGCAAATGGGGGAGGGCTTGTGCCCCCCCAACCCTTCCGCCTTTGTTTCAAGGCCGTCCATGTTTGACCGCTGTTCGTCATTTTAGACCATTTCCTGATTTTCCATGATGTTCATCATCGCTCTTCATTTTGGATGTTTCGATGTTTTTCACAGTTCTTCATCATATACATCATGTTGCATCATGTGCTATCAATTTCAGCAGTTTTCCATGATGTGCAATAATTTCCACATTTTTTCGCCAACTTGTCATTTTCATGATTTTTGATCAGTTTTCATGCTTTTTGTCGATTCATGACTTTTCACGAGTTACCATGATTTTTCATGATTTTCCAGCATTTTTCTCGAGTTTCATGATGGTTCACAATTTGCATGATGTTTCCATGAGTCTTCACACTTCCACGATTGTCATGATTCTTAATCATTTTCATCACGTTTGAATGTAAAATCGAGCTCTCGCCTGTGATTTTTTCAAAACGCAAAGAACACAACAATAAACAATACAACAACAAAAACAATCCCAAATTCAGTTTGCGTCCCAATCCTAAGCCACGACTCTTAAGCCCTAGACCCTAATCCCCAAACGGTACACGCTGAATCTGCGCCAGTTAACGTTAGACACTAAACCCTGAGCCCCACACCGTAAGCCCCCAACCGTATGCCCAAGCCCTAAACCCTAGACACTGACCCTTAAGCCCTAAACCCTAACCTTCCTAAAGCCCCAAACTCTGCCAAAGGAGCTGCGGCTTGCAAAGCTCGAGCCCGACACAATCTTGCGCAACGCGGCCCTGAGAGCTCAGATCTCACAACAATGGCTCATGGGCTTGTGCGAAGAACCCTACTAACCCGGAGCCCAATGCACAAAACCCCAAAACTTTACAACTAAAACCTTACAACTGAACCCTGAACCCCAGCCCCATGGACCCATAAATGCCTTTGCTAGCCTCAAGCTAAACTTTGGAGAAGGGGCACCATAAAGATTGCTGTCCGTTCAAAAGTATATCGAATCCGCAGGTTTCCGTTCTCCTACCTACGTTCCAAGCTCCAAGGAGTGTTGTTTAACGCAGAGTTCATACTTGTAGCCGCGTGTACCGGATGTCAAGATTTGGGGGTAGTTGACATTAAGGTGCATGAATTATTATGGGATCTTGCTTTGCAGCCCACAATGAGCTCACTGATGTGCCGGCGACTCATAATTGACGAAGCAGGAGCTTGAAAAAGGTATTTTGTGCGGTCCCCTGGTTGATGTTTTGTTGTTTACGTGACGCCTTGATAACCACAGCACGCAGCAAAATGCTTAAGTGTTGTGAGGGCTGGAGAGCGGTAAAGGGTCGTGGCAAATCGGGTGTCAAGATGTTTTTGTCTACAAGGCCCCTGCGCATACGGGTTTGGTGTTTTCTGGGTTGCTTTGTTGATGTGTTGGCCTTGCCATTTGACAGAATGGATCCTTGCAATAAAGCCCTTCCAACCTATGAGTCGCTACATCATTCCAGTAGTGTCGGAGCCTGAATAATATGAACCCATATGTTTTGTATGATCCTTACTTGGCTGCTATAACACACCCCAATTCGTGTTGAAACCACCGGGGGATTTTCAAACACCTGGGGTTATTTAGAATGTAGACTAAAGACTATAGCGTGCCGTTCCAAAGTAGAGGGCACATGACTTTTGAGCACTTTCACATGACCCAAAACCTTGAAGCTATTCATTCCTGATTTGGTAGTAGGTCAAGCTCGGCTAGCCTGCAAAGCTGTAACAAAAACACTATGTGGGCGCCATAACCAGCAGTAGGGTCCTACGTTCCTTGTAGACTCATGTTATAGGTATCTCAAGTAGACCTTTATGCGATATTGATATTTTTAGGCCTTGTACTAGCCGCGTTTTCAGCCTTTGCCGTGAGAATGCGCACCAATTGCTTGTGGGGGCGTTGTCAACATGTTGGGCGAGGGTTGTTCCATAATTGGCGTGTGCAAGGCCTGGACTTACCATGTGGTTCATAATTACTTGGTTCTGGCCCAAATACCCAAGAGCAAGGTACCAAAACCTGAAGATCATTGATAATTCGGCTTTGTAAAATTGCTGTTTGTTGTCGTTTCTGCATCCTGGTGTCTTGATTTTGTAGAAGTCCTTCTATGTTAACGAATTTTATCAAATAGCAAGGGTACCTAGCATTAAGAGACATTTCCCCGCCGAGCAGAATCCATCACCCCTTCAATTTGTTCTGGGCGTCCTACGGAAATAAAAGGAGATTCTCAACAGCAAGCAACATCCTCCGTTTTGAACGAGCCCGATTTGAGCTACCAAAACCGGCAATTCATACCAAAGATCCTACTCTGTTTCTTCGGTACGATTTAAATTGTTGCCAATCCCAAACTGTATCTGCCAACTGTTGTGGGGGGGAGCTGACTCCCGGATTACGTCCAACAGCGAAATCATATCAGACGCAGCAGATTACAATCGCACTGCCAACCCTATGATCACTTCAAAAGTCGTTCGACATCACTCTCGCATTCATGTCAATTGCTATCCGCAGTTCTGGCCCAAAGCCTTTGTCTTCTCGAAGCATGCCGAGGCACGAGAGCGCAAGATGCGTGTTTGGGGTTAAGGTGTAGGGTGACGGTGAGGAGGTGCTACAAAGAAACACGTTGGTGCTCCCTTTTGGCAAGGGCAGATTGTGGTATCTCAGTTCGGGATTTCGGCAAGTGATTCAGGAAGCAAGGAGTCTGCTGCTTCAAGCAAGGGTGTTTGTCCATTTTGTTGCGAGCTTTCCGATAGGAATTTGGAAAACTTCACTTCCAAAGTCGTGTACGCGCAAACGTACTTTAGTTTGAGGTATGTTGCTTGACATTTGGGAGTACTGCCGGAGTTGCCGTCGGATTTCTTAGCAGCATTGTTTTGAAGCACTACGTTCCATCAATAGATCTTCGGGCATTTGGTCTGCACATGCACATCAAAGCCACGATAGAACTTAACACCACAAGCGTCAAAGGCCTGCGACGTTGCATGTGTTTGAGTTTTCTCAAGTCTGAAGATAGGAAAAGGTAGATTCATTGCGGCTTCGCTGGCTTACGGGTCACGAAAGGTGCTAGAACTTTGCAATTTCCATGATTCTTGTAAGTTACTGCAGGGCAACCCTAAGCCGTCAAGATACCTTCAAAAAAATGGTGCTCCCAACAAACTTACATGAACCTAGCTGAAGTCCCCTCCCTCTAGGGTAGTTTCCAATGTCATGCACGGCCCACCTGCTTTTAGTTTTCAAGTTATCGTCCGCCATCACGGATGCATCGTGACAGGGTCCAGCTCCAAGCCACACGGCTGGACGCTTTGCACCCGCGGCGGCACAAATGCTGATCTAGTGGGGTGTACATGGATTGCATAGGTGCAGGGCTGTGCAATGCTTGATTTGCTTGGGACCAGTACTGCGTAACGCTGGATAAATTTCGAGCATTTTTGCACTTAGATTCGGAAGTTGTTGGGCCTTTTTGCCCCAGCTATGTTAGGCCTTCCTGCAGCGACCGCAGTTTCAGCAACGTCGTGGTTCGGTTTGCGAACAAATTTGCTTCCTTTCAGGTTCTAAACAACAATAGCCTAGCTTAAGTATAGGATACTTCAACATCAAAAGGAAGCTTATTTAGGCCCTTGTAGTGCCAGGCCTGGTCCAGGTTTGGGTGTCTAGGGAGTTGCCCTAATTACTGTGTAGATGTTCATGGATTCATGGCGCAAGACATCTTACATCTGCCATAGTGAGTGCAGAACTTGCTGGGCATTTGATCATCCATTTCTACCTCTTGAATTCCCTGCAATCAGGAAGGCTCCAGATTCATCCGCATACCATCTTTAGCGGGACACATTTAATTCGCTTGGGTCGGATCCCTGGGTTTCAGTTTTTCCGTCAGCATCCGGCGGCAAGATTTGAATGGATGGGGTTGAAGGTCCACCAACCCCCTAACCAGTTAAATCTCCGAACCTGAAGGTTTAGGCCTGAGAGTTTAGGCTTGAAACCCTTAATCCGCAAATTGTAAAAGCCAGCAAAATGGGCCTGCCAAGGCAAGCACCGCTGTGTTGGGTGCTGCCGCAGGCATTGTTTGGGTAGTGGATTTAGTGGGATTATTATAACGCCCAACATGGAGTCGCACTGTACTCTCCGTTTGAATACAGAAATATTTTCCCCTAGTATTTACCGCCGAATACAAAATCATAAAGTCGGGGCCTCAAAATCTTGAAAACTGCCTTCAAAAGCGTCGGCCTATTAATGAATGAGTATTCCTCCAGGAGGAATATCCACCCCAATATTGAATGATTTTGCGGGCCCCCGATTATTTACCATGGGGACGGAAATGGTTTGATATTAGAGGGAGCGTTTCCTTTTCTCAAAAAGATACGTAATCATGATTCAACCACCAAAAAATACTACTTGTGCGGGCTGCGTTAAGTCTGGAAGCTAAGTAGCTGATGTTCTTGATTTGGGGTTCGGGGCACAGGATTCATGAGGCTCGGGCTCATTTCTTGGAGGGTTTCAAGGTATTCAAGGCACAGTTAACCGGTACGATTCCACGGGCTCTCAAGTTGGATGCCTGTATGGGACCTTCTAGATTTATGGGTATTTGGGTTAGGGTATGGCAAATTGCTTGGAGTATCAGGACATGCTGGCTAATTAATGGCTGAGGGTGTCAGTTTGAGCTCTGGGACTTGGGCATGAAAGGAACTGTGAGGGAAAAATGGAGTTTGTTCCCCAAATATGAAAAGCAAAGAGTGTAGGCCAAACCTCCATAACGGAGTGTTGCGCAAAGCAATTTAATGCGCAAAGCTTGAGGGAAAATGATGGATTCTGGTTTTGGGGGCTTTTCATTTCCGTAATGCTCAGGGAGCAGGATCGAACGTAGAGTTTATTGGGTTACGCTTTTGAGCGAAGAGAGTAAACAATCATTTTTTTGGCCGTGGGTTGTGTTGGCTAAGCTCTAGTCCTTGAACCCTCCGAATCATGAGGGATAAGTTAGAAAGGCCCTAGCTGTGTGGCCTTGATGATGTGCACGGCCAAAACAGATTGAGGGGGTTGTTAGTAGAGGACTCAGATGCTTCAAGACATGCAGGGTCATATACCCAAGGTTGTCGCCCTAGAGGGTTTCTCCAACGCAATAAACACAAGCCCGCGCCCCATTTCTTCGAATGTTCATCAGCTGAAACTATACACGCACATGGTTGCGGGCTTGACGCCTGAACCTTAAACCTTGACCTTCGCACCTGCAGAGCTAGAGTCATGGGCACGTCGAGCACTGAAGTATGATAATTTCGTAGTTTGAAACGCAGCCATCATGGCTTCCAAAATGTAAGGGTTTCCCTTGGGTGTCTCAAGAATATATATTCTCGGATTTGGAGGTATTTGCAACGGACGCCTGTTCAGGAAACTCTGCCATTTGGACATGGTTGTAGAGTTCGGTTCTCGGGAAACAAGTTTTTTTGAAGTCGGAGCAGTTGGGGCAACCATCATACTGTACGGCCCGCCGGCCCGTAGAGATAGAGGAAGAGGAGTCGCAGCACAGTAACGTGCAGAATAAGCATGTGAACAATGATGCCCCTAACTTTCACCAGCCTTACACCCTAAAGCCCTATGGGAGATCCTTCAGTTTCTACGTCCCAAACATTCCCAAACCAAATTTGTGATCACTCCCATTTGGACATGGTTCTAGAGTTCGGTTCTGAGGAATCATGTTTTTTGATGTTGGAGCGGGCGGGGTAATCCTCAATCATCAGATTGTAGCGCTGAGGGCCTGTAAAAACAATAAAAATCCTAAACCCTAAAACCTAAACCCTAAGCCCTAGGAGTCTCAGCACCGTAATCTACGAAATCAAGTGATGACAGTGATGCTCCTTACTTTTCATACCGTGGGTTTAGGGTTAGGGCAGGGTTGAACCTTAAAACCCAAAACCCTAAACCCAAATCTAAGGCTGATCCTGCAGTTTGTAGCCCTGCGCGAACCCGCAGGATTATCCCCAAAGCATTAAGCCCTAAAACTCGCGCTTTCGGGTATGTTTCGTTGGGAACAGTTATGGAGACCATTAGGGTGATCGATTGTGAAGGGAGATTATGCAGGGAATGCAATAGGGACCCCTTCCCTCCTTGTTTCCTGGGCACAGGCGTACCACACAAGCGTTTTTGTGGACAACCAGGACCATAAGGGTTAGCAGCTTTACGGTTTGTGCCGTCTAGTGGGTCAGGATATACCTAAACCGTCCAACGAGCCCTAGCCCCAAAAGCTCTGGGTAGGCTATAGGTAGTGGGAAGTGGGAAGTCCAGGTAGGGTTCAAGCTCTACTTCATGAAGGGACTCAAAAATAGGGTTCCTTGCTCAGGGGCAAAGGGGGACCTCAATTTGGGAAGCAGCAGCCCCAGTAGTGCTGTCATTTACTTGGCCGGACTTCATGGTTGCGTTTCACAGCAAGGACTATGTCATTCGGAGTCGCTGAGTTGGGATTGGGATACTTTTTTGAACCCTAGCTGCATAAGCAACTTGCTTCGGCATCTCCTATGATACAGGCGACCGGAGGACTGATAAACAGATCCTGATCAACATCCGAAACCCAACTAAGCACCAAACCTTTCAAGAGGCACCAGATCTTAGGGAACCCCCTTTTTGTAGGCGGTGGTAGACAGGGATGCGCTTGCCTTATTTCATTGCAGTGGCATGCGGTGAGGTTTACAAGTTTCTGTGTTTTTAGGCTTGGCGCATCTTTGGCGCACGGAAAGTCTGACGACTTGTAATTGAAGACACTGTCCAGTGTCATCCAAAAGCCTCAAGCATATCCGCCTAATCTCCTGACAATTCCTACATACCTCTGGGTTCCATAGGAACCAGCAAGGGGCAACCAATGCAATGGCCCTCGAGATGCCAGTCATTCTTTCAAAGCACAAATCGTGTTGTTGCCATTCAGAGCCTGGCCAGGCATTACTCAGCATATTAGAAAACTTCATGTATTCCAAAGAGATAAGGTACTCAACGATGTGCAGGGCTTCTAAAAGCATAACCTTAAATTTCCCCATGCATGACATTAGTATACAAGACAGCACGACTTCCCAAGGGATAAGGTGATCAGTGATAAGGAGCTCAACGTCCATCAAGGCGTCTAGAATCATCTGTAGTTCTGGACTAGACTAGGAGCCAACCTCTAGGGAATGTCAATATAAACCTCATTTCCCTCTGGGCGCTTCCTATTCGGAGAAATCTCACACATCTCACCGCATGATGGGAGGGAGGGGATTTCAAACCCCAGAATCCAATTGTGGGCTTTCAGGGGTAAGCGGAAGGCTCAGGAAACGGCATCGGGAATCCAATTCCAGGGTGAGGGGCGCAACCACAGCTTGGGTATTCTGACGCAGAACATGCGACGTAGCCCTATATGTTTTTGCAGCGCGAAACCCCAAGTGGTGGCTTTCTAGAAGTGATTCGGGCCGGCTCCGGAAGCATACCGGGCGCATGCACTTTGAGAAGTCCATACTCGCTCTCTGTAGTGTATAGACCCCCCTGCCAACGATAGGGCCCCAGAAAATTGCGTATAGTTGTCCTCAATAAGGTTCTTCGGTACTGAGGGCCATAAGAAAGCCATGGGGATTACTTTTTAAGGTCTGGATTCGGTTGGGCCCCAAAACCACGACACATCCAAGAGAGTCTTGAAACAATTGGTCAAAGCTTTTTAAAGTGGCTGTCGCAACTCATTTAACAGAATCTCTTGGCTAAAATGAGTGCGCCACTAGTTCCGCAACCTTAAACCCTGACTGCTAGTCCTGAAGACCTAGACATTTTTGAGGAGTACTCCTTTGGCCACACCGGAATCGTCGTCGCCCCGAACAAAGCAAGCCATGCGGTGTCTCGTCTCGGAAGAATTTTCAGCAAAAATTGAAACCCATTGGGAAAGAACTTGGACCTTCCAATTACTATGTGGTACTTTGCCTAAATAGGGGGACCCTAGTATATACCTCAAAATATTATTGGCCTTATTATGGGGACCCACAAAAAGGTATCCCTAATTTCGGGAAACCCCCATATATACAGGCCTCAGAGCCCCACTAGGGACGCTAAAACTGAACGGGTGGAGGATCAAAATAAGCCGGAAGTAAAAAGAAATTTGAGAGTGATCAAAAAGTAGGAACCCAAGAAGGTCTGAAGACAGGAATGAAGTAACAAAGCAAGACTCCAATTGTAGCGCAGAAGCGCACTGCGGGAAAGAGAGATTGAACGAATAATCGAAATAACAAGAGAAAGAGCAACAACAACAACAACAACCACGACGACGACGACGACGACGACGACGACGACGACGACGACGACGACGACGACGACGACAACGACCACCACGACGACGACGACGACGACGACGACAACAACAACAACGACAACGACAACGACGACGACGACGACGACGACGACAACACAACGCCAGCAACAGAAAACAGATGAAAGACAGAAACAGGGACCCTTAGTATTATTTCCAATTCCATTGTCTCACTTTAGTCAAAATCTGAGCTCTCGGTCGAGGGTCCTGCATTCATTATCATCGTTTTTTTGTTTTTCGTCTTGTGCTAGCATCACTACGTTGATTAGCATGCTATGGTTCTTATTGCTGCTCTTGTGAATATCATTGGAATCACAAAGTTCTATTGTTGCGACTAGTGCTGTTATTATCCTCGTTAGTGGTTTTGAGCCCATATCTTGTATGATTACCATCATTTTTTGACATTCACAATTCATTACTATTGCTGGGAGTAGCTGAGTCCATTATTGTCATTACTCGTGCCTCTATTACTCTATTAACTCTCTTACTGTAGGTAGCATTATTATTTCGGTTGATCTACCTACATTAGTGTCTTTGCCATTCTTACGAACATGTCTGTGTATGTTTGGCTCTGATGTTTTGTATATTGCTGTTCTGAATATTGCAAATTATTCGTCTTACTTCTCCTACTGCCTTCTTTCATTTTGGATATCATTGTTGCCCTTATACTATGCGTAGGATTACTATCATTCTTACTGCGATCTGTTCTTCCTTTTGTGAAATACTGCGATTACTACAGCTGGTATTTCTGTGGTGGTTACTGTTTGAGAAGCAGACCTTTCTGGGTTGCCTGTTGTTTTGGTTGAAAGAAAGCCAACAACCTGCTTGAACCTGTTCTTCGGATCCCAAGACCCCAAGCTGGACCTTGAGGCGCTCCAAGGAAATGTTAATCGAATCATGGGTCAGGGGTTTAGGGTTTAGGGTACCCAAACAACCCAGGCTCATAAGCATAAAGAAACCCTTCATCATCCCTTAAAGTCCACCAGAAGCCTCAATCAAGAATGTGTGGCGTTACTTTGTGGGGTGCGTAAACCCTAAACCGGCGCCTTGAAAGCCTAAACCTCGAAACCCCAAGGACGTAAACCCGCAAATCGTAAGACCTTGGCCGAAGCCTAACCCGCGGCCCTTAAACCCTAAACCTCCAAATCCTGAGCCCTAACTCCTGAGCTTTGAATGCCAAACGCGAAACCCTAAACCCTAGTTAAATCCCAAACCCTAAGCCTCAGTTACCTGTTAAACGTAAACCACAAACCTTAAACTCGAAGAACGTTTCCGTACAGAGATAGCCACAAGCTGCAGCACCCCAATCCAGCACAGCCGGACTGACAGGGCAGGGGCAGAGGATCCCACGGTCGAAGTAGTAAGTGTGCCAGAAGTAGGGTTATGTGGCTCAAGTAGTTTTGAATGTTTTTGGATTGTTGCGTTGTCGCCATGCCAAAGCATCTTGCTGACATAGTATATGCAGATGATTGTTTTGTTCACAGGCCTGCACAGGGGCTACTCACCTAGCCACTTGGAGGCTAGCCACTCGTAGCCCAAGCTTCACAGTCCGTTTCCGTAAGCAGAGAGGAGTAGGCAATTTGTTCAAGCAGTAGGCAGTGTAAACAAGTTGCACCGCGCACTGTGGTGCAGCCAGTTGCCTGGCAGGCTGCCTTGAACCCAAAATGGCAACCCAAAGCCCAGGACCGAACTCCACAATTTTAACCGCCATGGCCATAACCTTACCCTCCCACACTCACATCAAACCTCCCAAAATGTCACAAAATGATGACCGACCTTTTTAAAAGCGGGCCTTGTTGGGTTCCCTGTTAGTTTGTGGGAACAACCGCCACGATTCGGTGAAACATGTACATTGGATCCAAGACCCCAAGCCTTAAGTTTTGGGGGCTGAACGGTATGCTAATCCAATGATGGTACTACCCAAGCAACAAAGGGTCGTTAACCCCTAAGAACCTTCGGGAAGCAGCAAAAGTCCTCAAGAAGCCCGCAGAAGTAAGGTTTTACTTTGTGTGTTGTCGCGGGTGCCCATTCGCACCCTAAACACTAAACCGGCAGCCCTAAGTCCTTAATCTTAGACCCTAGACCCGAAACCCTTAATCTTAAACCCCAACCCTCAATCCAATGAAGCCCTAAATCATATAGGTCCTAACGCCTAATCCCTACACCCTACGCGATAAAACCTAATCCTTCAGCCTGAAGCCCGAAACCCTAAACCTTACGTACCAAACCCGAAGCACGAAGCCCCAAACCCGCCCTGGCCTTACTTTACCAACAGTATCTCTGCAGACCCTAAACCCTAAACCCTACACCCCTCAACCCCTCAACC
>CAJNIZ010010691.1:53589-67750 GCA_905231905.1 Symbiodinium pilosum | reverse complement strand
ATTACTATTACTATTACTATTTTATGGCCTTCAAATTTGTTTTTGATGCTTATTTATTTTTTTTGATGCCGGGGCACCAAGATTCAAATTTTTTCTTGATTTGTAGAATCAAATTTCTTTTTGATGCTTAGCAAAAAATTTTTTGATGCGTCAGCCGCGATCCCCTAAAGCCTAAAGACCCCCGTATAACGCATAAGCGCCTAAACCTTAAAAACCCTAAACCCTGGACCCTAAACCGCTATATGATCCCTGTAAACCCCCATAAAACCTATATATCAGATATATATATATATAATCCCTCTATATATATATAATCCCTATATAACCCGGATAAACCAAGTTGCCCTATCGCCCCAGGAGAAGTCCCATAAGCACTTGAAGCCTTAAACCTGAAACCCTTAACCCTAAAACTCTAAACCTTGAAGTCCCTAATAACCCTAGTCCGTGACCTCATCGGTGTTAAAATTTTGGGGCTCAAAGCAGCTGTGGAAGCTCAACGTCAAAGAGCAGTTTCCCCCAGCCTTGGTGGAAGATATGGGGGCCTTTGTGTGATGTCTGCTATAGGGGGTTTAGGTTGTGGGGATTAGGGTTCAAGAATTAGGGTATATGGGGTTTATAGGCGATATAGCCCCCTCTCCCAGAGAATGTTCATAGAATCTGGGCCCTATTCAACATTAGCGGGGGTGGGGCGGCCATTATAAGGGTGATATGGCCCCTCTATACCCTGAACCCCATATATCTAGAGGTAAGGGTTGAAGGTGTTCTACTGCCCTTTTGCAGGATTTTTCAGGTTCCATCAGATTTGCACGCTGCTTGAACAGTTTTTGAATTGAAGGAATCTCCAGTTGCTTGGTATGGGGCTATACACCTCTTTCAGGAGCTTTCGGCTTAGGATTTGAACTTGACGCATTCAAAATCTAAACCCAGACTTCAGGAGTTTTGAAGTCAGACTTTGGTGGCTACACAATATCGACTTGGAGGGTGAGCAGGGCTGGGTAAGGGTTTAGGGTTTAGGGGTCTAGTACTTGAAGCAGCTGTGGTTAGGTTTCAACAGGTTGTAGCTAAGCCTAAACCCTGCCACCCTAAACCTTACACCCCCTTTGACCTCCCAAGTAAATCTAAACGTAACCGACTCTGCATTAAAGGGTTTAGGGTTCAGGGTCTGCCAGTGTTTCGCCACCACGCGAGACGTGTGTTGTGGTATGCTCCCAGGTCCACTTTTTTCGCAACCCAGCCACTTATATCGTAAGTTTGACTGATTTATGGTTTTTGCAAAAAGTGTTTGATGGCTGGAATTATTAGCACATGGTGCACAAACATTTACTGGACTTCAAGGTTTAAGCATTGCCAGCACTCTGTACTGGAACCCGAAAGGGGCTTCCCGCCAGAGCACCCCACCTATAGGGCAAGAACCTGAGACCCAAAACCCAAAGTCCAAAATCCGAAGCCAAGACACCAAACCAAGAACCCAACATCCTAAGAGATTCATCACCCGAAAATTGAAGCCTAGGGTTCAGGGTCGTTAGCCTCAGGGCCAGCCTGTCGCAGCACTGGGGTTTGACCCTTCCTTGCGTGGGCCACGCTGAACGCGCGCACCGGTTTACGGTTTTGGATTTAGGGATTATGGTTTAGTGTTACAAACAGGGTTTTGGATTTAGGATTTAGGACCCTTGCCAGGCTTCGCCTGCCGGCTCGGGCTCGCCCGCAGGCCTGTCGCCACGCGGTAGCGCTCGCCGCTGCTGAACGCAGCGCCCACGGCTCGCTTCAGTTCAAGTTTTAGGGTTTGGGATTTCACGGGCTTGCGGTTTCAGGTCTAGGGTTCAGGTTTCAGTTTGTATTCAAAAAAGTATCCCAACCTGGGAACTGAAAGGGGGTGTTGTAGATGCTTACGTACTAACTCACCCTGAGGTAGGGCATATGAGGCTTTTTTTGTGCGGTGGGGGTTTTAGATGCTTGTGAACCCTTTTCGTGCAACCTTGCAAAAGGCAAACACAATCCCCGTTCCCTGCGACTCGGGGACACTTTGGTTGGGATCAACACGTGCACAGGCGGTTCTTTCTAAAGCTACCGTCGCTTGCTCCACGCAGGTGCTCTTGATGATATAGGTGCTGAACGCATGTCTTTGCCGAAAGGGTCCCAATATGAACCCTAAAGGGCGCTCCTGTCAGCCATGTTCCTTCGTTTCAACGTCACCTTTCTAAGTTGAAAGCTTCGCCTACTCGGTATGCACAGGGTACGCCATCAGATCTAAACCCCCGACCTTGGATCCTAATGAGTAAAGTAAAGCAGAAGTTCTATTGTGGTTTGGCACCAGCGCAAGAAACTGCTTGTTAGGCCCAATCCCAACAAATCAGATGATATTCTGTACATTGCTCGTTTCCCAAAAACCCCTCAAGCGGCGTCCCTAAGTTAAAGTTCCTATTCGTTTAGATTTCTATGCATGTTTACAGTGCTTTTCCGAACGGTACTTTCATCAAATCCCAAACCCGTAAGTCCCAAAGCCAAAATCCTGAACCCTGGAGCTTCTGAATTTCTCCACAAAGAAGGTCTGCATCCGACTTTGCTTTTGGAGTTTGAGCTAGCTGTACCCAGATGGCACTTAAGGATTTAAGATTAAGACCTCGATGCGTGTTGTAACAAAAAGTCCGTATGGCAATTTCTTTGGACAGAACGAAGCTTCTTTTTTCTTGAGAACATTGACGGAATGTTTTTTTAATGCTTTGACAGGCAATAGGCCATGCATCCTGCTATCCAGAATTTGCAACATTATTCAGACGTTAGCTTCGGGAGGTGAGGTGTGCGAAAATGTTTGGGTGCATAAGTGGTGTAGCTAGAACAACGGAGAATCAAATGAAAATGAAGCATGAAATGGAAATTTGCTGATATGTAAAGCTTCCTGGGGATCGGAGATATGGGGCTTAAGGCGTTACGGTTCACTTGGAGGGTTCGCGTAATCCTGAACTTTATTCGTTTTTGCTTATGCGCCCGCTGAAAATACGGAGTCCTACATCCTAAAAACCCAAACTTTATTCTGAAGCCTGAATCCTGAACCCTAGACCTTCAACCTTGAATGAAAAGACCTATATCATCAACTGTAGTGCTCCAAGGAGGGCACTAGGGCATCGGGTAGCATGTCACATTGCGCAGATTCGCGGGGGCATACCCCCGCTTGTTGAATAAAACCTGCATGCACCAGGCACCCGAGAAAAGAATGTTTTGGTTTTAAAGATTAGCTTCATTAACTTCAAACCCCTTAATCACAAACCGCGTTTAGTCTGAAAATTGGAAGTAGGTACGGGGAATAACATCACTCGAGGAGCTAGTAGTGGACTGTCTTCTTGTTTCTAGGGTTTGTGCCGCCCTTCCCGTTGTCAAAAGCCCTGGAACCCCCCCCAAACACGGACATTTCCAATATGCATATGAAGATCTATCGGGACAAACTTTTACTACGTTTTTCTTAGTGGATGGGAGTATCAAAAGTAAGGATATGATGGTCTTTTGGTCAGGTGCTTAGAGCCTTGGGCCTTTTCAAAAGAAAACCGTTGTTCTTGTTTATTATACCACGACCCTAACCCTAATCTCTAAGCCCCAAATAGTGGCTCCCATTAAATGTTCTCTATGTTTTTTTGCATTGTTTCCTTTTGATTCTCCACGATTATTATATCAAACCCCACATAAATTCATAGAATCTTCATAACGTGACCATGTTAGTTTGGGGGAAGGTAGCGGGTTTTATAAAGGCTGATCTACTAAGTACCGGCACTCCAGCATAGCACCGGCCTCAACTTTTCTAACTGCAACCCCAACCTTACAAACCAGAACCTTGTTTCCTAGGACCCCGTACAATCCCCGTTGTGACCCCCCCAGACCTTGTTCGGGGGCGGAGAATTGGGCTGGTAAGGTAATTAACTGTTTTAAGCTGCCAGCATATAGCTATATGGTAAGTAAACAGGTTTCCTCGTCATCTTAACCAAATGTAAACTCCTTAACAACAACCCAGAGAAGGGAAAACCCATAATTGTCCCGCAACGCCAAACCTGGTGGTTTTCTCTAGACCCCTCAATGTACACAAGCCATTACTGTTCTTATGCATGTCATTGGTATGAGTACCACTAGAACCAGTATTTCTACAATTGGTATTATCTAGAAAATGAAAGAGGACGCTTTTGCTTCGAATTTTAAAGCCATTGGAGCATGTAGTCTCTTTCCCCAGCACATGATAATAGCAATTAACCGCAATTTTTTTCTCCCTCTCTCTCTCTCTCTCTCGCACATATACGTGCACCCTAAAAGAAAATCATTCTGGTTTTCAAGCCCACACCCGGCCATAATCTGGACATAAACCTGGATTGTCAGAGTTTGAAACCATTTTGGATATTATAACCCCCCTTTAGTAGATAAAACATGAGGTATATGGAGATCTTATTATAATATACCCAAATCCATATTCTATCTCGTTAAGGAGAGCTGTAACCTTACACAACCCCAACACACTGTAGTACTTTCCATTTTCTTTTCCCCTATACTTATAACCCCCAAAGCTAAACCCTAATCCCTTAAAACAGAGGCGCAGGGTTGCCATTCCAACCCTAAACCCTATAAACCTTAAATAACATTAAATCGTAGTGTCCATTTTCTTTTCCACTATCCCTCTATAGGCCCAATTTTAGGGTTGCCATTCCTCGGGTCCTGGTGCGCTTTTTCCCTTCTTCCGCCTATTTTTTGAAGCTCCTATTGCGGAGCTCGCCGCGCGAGGGCATTGCGATTTGAGTTATTGCTTCAAGTTCCTTAAAAAGGTTATATAGGGGATCATATTGGCATGTTTAGGGTTTAGGGTGTGAACCCCTTGAAGAGGGTTATATAGGAGATGAAATAGGGGAGCAGTATGGGGGTTATTAAAGGGAATATTAGGAGTTTAGACTATAGACCATTTGGAGTTTCAGTAAGGACGTCTGGACAATCCCTCTTCAGGTGCTTCGAGGGGTGTTTAGGAAACTCCTTGCGCAAGTCCACAAGACCTCCAGTTTTTGCACCCTATAGCATACATCCTCATGGACTTCTAAAATTGAAGGTCTTTGGTGTATAACTTCGGAAAGGCCGAGTGGTCATTATCCTTCCAGTGGGATTTTGAGTGACTGGCTAGTTTGCCGTTACGGTTTTGGGGCTCGGGGTTTAGGGTTCCCTGTTTGTCGTAGAAGGGAACCTATTCATAAATGAGGGGCCTTGAAAGGTTTGCAGCCCTACGGGTGCAAGTATCCAAATGTACGCCTGATCTATATACAGTGTAGGTACGTGGACCTTTAATTCGGGTTTGGTTCCTCGGCGAGTATACACGTAGTGCTGTTTTCTGGGACCATGAGTCAAAGCCTATCTAATGTGAGCCATAGTTCGGGATGGAAGCCCTACAAGGGCCTGAAGACACCCTACCCTCAACCTAAACCCTAAAGTCATGTTTTTACGTGAGCTGTTGTCTAAGATCCTTAAAAGGGGAAATATAGGGGAGTATTATAGGGCTTAAAAGAGGGGATACTAGGAGTCTGGACCATGGCTCACATGCGCTCCATTATTTCATTGCATCCCTAAACCCTAAACCCCTATACCTTAAACCCCAAACCCCTAAACCCCAAACCTTTGGGCTCAGCTTGGCCACGTTTCAGGAACCAATGATGACTTTTCTGGGGCACAGGATTCCTCCATTTGAGCTAGAGTCTAAACTCCTTAAAGGGGGTCGTATAGTGGAGTCTTATAGGGCTCATTGAAGGGGATACTAGGGGTTTTGACTTTGGCTTATTTAGGTAGGGTTTAGGGCTCTTTTATATACTATTTGAGAAGTATACTTAGATTTGTTAATTTGCCCGAATAAGCCCAACCTAAGCACTAAAGTCTACGGCCCAAACCCTACCCCAAACTCTACCCGAAACCCCTATATAACCCTACATGAGCCGCTGTCCATAGTAGGCTTACCAAGAGACCATGAAGGATGGCATGATAGGGGTCCCTATGGTAGTGCAGTATATAGTCCCCCTTAAGTAGATAGAATATGGGGTATATTGGGATCTTCTTATAATATACCCCAAAGCCATATTCTATCTACTTAAGGGGGACTATAGTCCGGTTTAGGGTTGAGTTTTGGGAATTTTTTTGGCCAGATTGCAATCAGCAACCAGAGCTTACCATGGAGGCGTCGCAGGCATCACGCGCGCGCTCTTGTTTGCCTCCAGCTTCACTTGCTCGTAGCTGGAGCTTTACATCCTGAACCCGTGAATAGGGGGACCTTGGAAGGACGCTGACTGCTCCTTGAACGGGTTTTATAAGGTTTAGGGTCGAGGGGTGTACATACAACAAGGCAACAGCAAACTAAATTCTCCAAATAAAAAAGAAACTGTGGCCTCATGTGGGTTAGAGATTGTGGTTTTAAGGTTGGGTCTACTTGGGACGGTCCGGGGGGGCTTGTAAGTAGGTTAATAACGGAGATAAATGGGTTTGCCATAAGCGTGTTCCCATAAATAGTGGGACCCAAGTATAAAACCCAGCTATTTATAAAGGCATCCATCCGTCCCTTGCACAGCTGTCCACACGTAGCCCTGAGCCTTGGGTTTAGGGTTAAGGGGTTTATAGGGGTTATGTAGGGACAATGGAAAAGAGAATGGAAGCTACTGGTTTAGGGGTTTAGGATTGAGGTTTATAAGGGTTGAGGGTTTAGGGCTTTGGGCTTTCGTCGTAGACCCGACACGGACACGTACTGATTGTAAGTTCCTATGTGTTTGACCCTGGAATCTTACCCCCTACACCCTACAGGGTAAAGTAAACCAAAAGCCCCAGACTCCAACTACATAAATCGCATCTGTTGCCAAGCTGACGCTTGTCACCACCACAGCTGCTTCCAGGATTTACGGCTTCTAAACATCAAACACGAGGCCCTAGACCCGAATTCTAGTGACGTCCCCTTACCGCAACCCATATATGGTGCATCTATAAGGGGAGATGTATCTGATATGTTGTTTGGGGGTAGAGAGTTGTAGGATTGTAGACTTTCTGATGCAGGGCGTAAGGTTCGTTGGTACGACTGCTGGTGGTGACCCGCCGCTTGGTATTAGGCGGGATGACTTTTCTCAAGCCGCCTTGAGGCATCATACCGTTGGCCGGTGTGATTGCTGGCGGTGCTTGGTAGTTTCCAGAAATGCGGAACCGCCTAAACCCTACACCCAAAACCCTAAGCCCACTGTGATTTGTTTTTATCGCGAAGCCCTAAGACGGCAACCATGGGGGTGGCTTTTCAACCTGCAGTCCCCAAGCCCGCAAAAAAATGAAGCCCTCGTTTTTGGAAGCCACCATTTCAACCTTAGGCGCTTGAACTGACGGGACGTACGGCCGCCGAGACGGCCATCCACCTGGGTCCATATCAAAGAGGTTTAGGGTTTAGGGTAGAGAGGTTTAGGGTTGTAGGGTTGTAGGGGATTAAATATTGTTGCATGAGGCTTATATGGGATTCTATAGGGATTATTTAAGGTTTGGGTTTTCGAGTTTAAGGTTTCGGTTCTAGGGTTCAGGGGCTGAGGGATGCAACCCCAACAATTATTGAGAATCATGTTTTAATGCAGAAATGGCAAAGGAGACGGCGACTACGTTCATGTAGGGGTTTGTAACCCTAAGGGTCCAAGGACTCAAATAATGGGGTTTTGGGGCCCAAATACCACTAACATTATAGTATTTTGGCCCTAAAGCCCTATTATTTGAGTCCTTGGACCCTTAGGGTAAGGGATTACATGAGCCACTGTCCATGTTAAGTTCGCCAAGGGGACCATTGAGGGTGGACATAGTTATCCCTTTGGTGGTCTAGTATGGTCCCTAATATGTTCCTTACTTATATATGTATGGGAAATATTGGCTGTAGTGTGTAAAAAACGTGTATAGGCCCCTTCAGGGGGGGTTACAGAGGGGCGTGAAGGATTGAGACTTTAGGGTATAATAAGGGCCACGTCTGAGGTCACCATAGGGTTTAGGGTTTAGGGCCTAGGGTGTTGGGGCATTGCCGATAGATGACTATATGCGTTGTTGTTTTACGGGGCTACTTCTGCCCCCAATAGAAGATTGTATCCACTTTGGGATTGTAGTATTTTATCAGAAGAGTGTAATCTTATAAGCTTCAGGCGCAAAGAAAAAGTAGCTTCAAACCCCTACAAATCCTTACAGAACCCTAGATACCCCACTATATACTTCAAGGACATGTGGGTTTGGGGGAGTTAGAAGTTGAGGGGCTTTGGGTTATATAATCATTTTCTAAGCGTCTTGTAGACAGCTTCCTAAGTGTAAGCCCGGAAGCACGAAACCCCAACTGAAAGGCTGCAAATGTCTAAAGAGGGTTGAGGATTTAGGGAGAGTGCAGCAAGCATATGGGTGGCTGTCAAAGTTATGGTCCTTTTTTGGATCCCCGTTATAATACGGCACCTAATATTTAGGGTACCCAGAAAGGGACCACAATTTTGACAGCCACCCATATCCCATATAGCGACATCTGCAGCTTTGGGATACGTTTCAGGGCTTCCAGGCGTCAGTCCTCCAAGACCTAGAGCCACCAATCTCCAAGCGGGACGTAATCAAAAATAAACGTGAGGGTTCAAAGTACCATCCAGCTAACCTAGACCCTATAAGCCCCAAACCCCAAAATCTAAAGCCTGAAACTTACAGCATGGTTCGGCGCCTACACTCCTGAATCTAGGCTCTGAAACATACGAAATATTGCTGGCTTTTGTGCCTGCGGCCTATGTCCTTGTCTCGGTCAAGTGCACAACAGACCCACAGCCAGCCTTGCTTAGACAAAGCCCATTTGATTGCTGGCGCGCAAAAAGAGACACGGTCAAGGGTTCATAGGTGTTGCATAGGGATGGGTAGGTTTCCTTAACTGGGTGCCTTGGAGTACTATGTGCATGCAGCGTTCAGGCTTTAGGGGTTCGGGTTCAGGGTCGACCCTAAACCCTAAACCCCTAAACCCTAAACCCAAGTGTCATTTTTTTAGGCGTGAGGCGTAGGGCTTAGCGTAGTCAGTGCATTGGGACGTATGGTCCTGGGGATGGTAAGAGCCTCCTGCTTATCCATTTTGGTTTAGGGGATCCATTGGGGTAATATTCGGGGTTATATAGGGGAGAATGGTTGCCCAAATTATATAGGTTTTTTTACGCTTTCCAACAGCCTAGCTGTCTTAACCATTAGGCATTGTTGGCTCCGGAGCGGGCGTCTCCAGGATGAAAAGGGAAAGTGAAAGAGGCTGTTGCTGCTTGTTGTGAAGGGATCAGCATTTTTGGCATTTTGGATTTTCGGAGCTCACGATCTCACTTTTTAGTGGATTCTTCGGCTCGGGGGCTTCACCCCCTTAGTAGGGAATAAGGGAAGGTCATCCCTATGTAATATCTTCCCCTATTCCCTACTAACCCCTAGTAAAGTTGTAAAGATGCCTGCAACAGATGGCAAATCCTGCATGCCTTTGTTTGCCAAGGGCTTCGGGCTTCCTTAGCTCTACCTGTGATCGCAAGTACCGACAGTTTTATGGGCTATACCTATTGATTAGGGGGTAATTTTAGTTTTATGGATTTATGGGCTATACCTACTGATTCGGGGATAGTTTTTACCAACTGTACGTAAGTTATGGGCTATACCTACTGATTAGGGGTTAAGTTTCACAAACTGCAAGTAATCGGGGTTACAGGTAACTCTGAACCTTCGACTTTGGCAGTTCTGGTAGCATGGCTATGCCTAGAGTCATGCAGGATTTAGTCCATGAGAGATACCCGAAACACTTAACCCTAAACTGGCTTGAGTTGCTACGAAGGCAGTTGGCGAGTATGATTTTCCCATATGAAATGGTTCAGGCGCAGTGGAGCACTCCTGTTCCCCATAGTTGAAAGGTTTCCCAGTTTCAAGTGTAACCCTAAACCTTAAACCCTAAACCCTGATCCCTAAACCCTTAACCCTAAACCCTATAAACCCTATAAACCCTAAATCCCCTTAAAGCCTGCAGTGAGGCAGTAATTCAATACGTGGGCGGCTACGCAGGGCTTTCAGAGTCTCCGGCCTGCTCTTGTCCTAAGGGACTTTCTTTGGGCTTGTAGGGGTTTATTGTTTAGGGAGTAGGGTTGAGGGTTTAGGGTTTAGGGTTTAGGGAGTAGGGTTGAGGGTTTAGGGTTTAGGGAGTAGGGTTGAGGGTTTGGGTATCGGAGATTGGAGTTTTAAGGGCTTATATAGATTTGGACAGGTATATATAGGTTCCCTTCGAAGGGCTGTTAGGGACAGATGCAATCCTGGCAGGGTAAGGCCTAAACCGCAAACCCCGGCAAGGGACCGCGAATTTCAGAAGTACACACATTGTTGACCTAAAGACTTTAAATTCTGACTGGACTTAGGGGCAGCAACCTTAGACAGGGTTTAGGATCCAGGGTTTCGGGTCTAGTACTTGGTGCCCAGTATCCCCCTTAATAACCCCTATATCGTAGTCTCCTATATAATAATTCCTTGTAGACTCCTCTTTTCGGAGTTTAGATTATGGCTCACATGGTCTTAGCTGCAGGTCTCCACTGCTTTTGGTTCCGGAACTTGTAGGTGGCAGGGCCGGAGCTGGCCAGGATGAAGGTTTGAGGTTTCGGGTTAGGGAGTACATGGTTTTATATTGGGGGAATATTGGGCTATATAGGGATAATGGAAAAGCAAATGGAACTACTATTTAGGGTTTGGGGGTTGAGGGTTTTGAGTTTACAGTTTAGGGGAAACCACTTGCTGCTTCTGAATGAGGATGATAGTACCTCAAAGACCCGCAGGTACACATAAGATCCCTCTGTCCAGGCAGCAGCACTCGGTGGCTACTGAGGGTTTGGAGTAGGATTTCGCATCTACATGTTGCAGGCTGGAGCATCTGGGATGACAATTGAATTCTCAACTTTGAGTTCTTCGCAGTCAGATTGGCAACATTCGGGAAGCGCGGGTTTTAGTTAGATGCTTGGGCTCCAAACGTCAAGAGAGGTCTGGGTAGGCCCCTGGGATATGTAATATTTTCCCTAATGGCTTTAGTAGGGGACCCTATATACTAATATTGTTCAAAGGGTTTTAGGGGCCAACACAGAGGTTCATATCCAAAGGTTCACATGAGCTATAGTCTAAACTCCTAGTATCCTCCGTAATAACCCCTATAATACTCCCCTATCTAATCCCCTATGCAACCCCATCTTAAGGAGTTTAGACTATAGCTCATATCCAAAACTGCAACAGCTTGCGACCGGGACCTTGAACTCTGAACCTGTAAGCACAGACGTTTCAGAGTTTAGTTCGAGTCGAACCTATGATTGCATCCTTTAGATTGGGATAATGGAAGAAACTACTACATTAACATAGTGTAAATATTGGGATTATAGTGGGATAATGGAAAATAAATTTGGAAACTAGCATATTACAAAACCCTAAACCGGGTACACTTAACCTAGAGCCATGGCAGGTGTCCTTTATCGTGCCCATGATTCTTCTGCGGAAGCCAAGCTCTCAGCAGTTTGGGGTTTTAGGGTTTAGGGTTTAGGGTTTAGGGTTTGGAGTTTAGGGTGTAGGGTTTGGGGTTTAGGGTTTAGAGTTTAAGCAACCCCTTCTTTGTTGGTGCCCTCCGCCCCTTATAAGCAGTATTACCCTAGGAGAACTCTATCCAGAACATTTCATGCCGCGGGAGTACGGCGTTTATGATTAGGGAAGGAATAGGATATATAGTAGTTACCATTTTGTTTTTCATTATCCCAATATAAGCCCAATATATAACCTATTACAGTAAGATGTAGATGTTAAATGAGCTTTCCTAGTAGCCTGGCTATGAATGTGATCCGTGATTTTTTCGGTGGTAAGCTCAATGCAAATCCCCAAGTTATGGAAACTCAAAGGTTTGCGCCAGGATGAAGCACAAGCAGGGTGTAAGGACCTTAATTTTATAAACCCTAAACCCTAAATAGTAGTTTCCATATTCTTTTCCATCATCCCTATAAGCCCCTATACTAACCCCATAGATTCCCTAGTTTTATTTTCCATTTTCTTTTCCACTTGATTCTCCAATATAACCCCTAAACCCTATGACCCATGAAGCTCTGTGTTGTTCTCTTTGAGACCCTGCACTTTCTCATTCCGCCCTCCTCAGCATTGAAGATTCTGTCTAGGCAATGTTGGGATAGTATGGGGTAATATAGGTTATATGGGGGATTGTCAAAATTATGGTCCCTTTTTGGGTCCCAAAAAAAATACGGGGCCTAATTTATGGGACACAAAAGAGACCATAATTTTGACAATCTCCCATATAGGGATAATGGAAAACGGAAACTACTATACAGTACATTGGGGTCATGCCTGAGGGCTTATCCATGTCCGCCTCTATGTCCCGAAGCCCCAGATGTCCCTATACCCTCGAGGCTTAAAAGCATTCAACCCCCTGAAACCAGGGCCCTAAACCCTAAACCCTCAACCCTAGACTTCATGCTGCAGAAGTCCTCCGAAGAAAATGTCCAAGTGAATTTGTTTAGGTTGTCAAAAGTGCTGGACCTTAGAGACTCTGCACGCAAGGGATTTTGAACTGTTTGAGAACCCTAAACCCTAAATCCCAGCAATAAGAGAATCAAATGGAAAAGAACATGGAAAATGACATGGATACCAGGGGTTTTTGTCAATTGTGAATTGCTTGAGAACTCTAAGCAATCTCTTCATATTCCCTAGCCCTAAACTCTAAATAGTAGTTTCCATTTTCTTTTCCATTATCCCTATATATCTGCTATATACCCCCTAAATAAGCACCCTAAGCTATCTCTTCGTGTTTGATCCGAAGGTGCCGCCAAGCGCTATCGCTGGACCGCCCGCATTTCAAGGCGGGAGAAAGCTTTGTTCGTGGTCTAAGTAAGCAAAAACAAAATATGTGCCGTTTTACAGGGAATATAGGGTTATATAGGGGTGTAATATATCTGTGTATATATATATATAGGGTTTAGGGATATGATCCCCAATGATAGAGAATCAAATGGAAAAGAAAATGGAAAATGAAATGGACACCAGGATTAGGGTTTCCCAGTGTGCATGGGTGACTCATGCTGGGGATGTGCCTGAGCATCTGGCATAATTCGCTTTAGGGGTTTAGGGTAGGCGGGTTTAGAGGTTTTTGGACGCGCGCATTCTGACTCTAACCTTTAAGAACGCTTTCCACAAGCCGAGGCAGTCAAGAAACAAACCACCACACCAGGTTATTGGGTAGGCCCTGGGATATTTAATATTTTCCTGAATGGCCTTAATAGGGGACCATATATATTAAGATTTTTCAAAGGGTTTCAGGGGCCACACCAGGTCATAAAGCCTTGGACCGCACAGCCTAAACCGCGCAGACCATCCAGAAGAGGAGCTGCAATTGTAAACCCTGAGCCTTAAGGCTTCAAAAAACACCGTATATTTTTATGTATATATGCATGTGTGAGAGCCAGACGAGCATTTAAGAAATGGTGCTAGAGGAAACTTAATTAGATACGGAAATAACGTCGGAAATCGACCGGCGACAACTTCGGAAAAGTGGTTCCCACTGTGCGCGCGGAAGCTTTCGCGGAAGCACTTCGCTTGCGGAAGCTCTTGTGGGAAGCTTTTTCCCAATTTGGACGGATAACATCGAAGACTAGAAATCCTTTTCAAGGAAGAGCCGCGGAAGCGCCTTAGACGCAAACGTCCGCAGAAGAGCCCGCGGAAGCACGGCCTGGGAAGACCTTCCAGTAGTCTTCGCGGAAGGTCCGCGGAAGCTCGCGGGCGGAAGCTTCATTATTTCCATCACATTCATATACCTATTTTTTCCGGCTCAGATGGATATGTTTGTCCGGCTCTTGTGTTAATATCTAACTATGAAGGACTTCATTCAATCAATTGTGTTTATTCCAGTCAACCTAGGCATAGTGAAGGGGCTCTGCAATCTCCTCACACATAGTCACAGGATGTTGGCAATCCCAAACTCCCGAACAAAAAAGGGTAGTAAACGTATCACATGACTAGAGTGGGCTTCTCATTTTGGGGTGTGCTGGACCCCCTATCAACCCTAAAACCTAAATAGCCCTCTTTGGGATCCCGATGAGCGTGCTGATTCTGCGAAGCCTCAACACCCTGAACTCCGAGCCCTAAACCC
>CAJNIZ010010691.1:19056-53513 GCA_905231905.1 Symbiodinium pilosum | reverse complement strand
CCCTGAACCCTGAGCCGTAAACCCTAACGGGTTGAGTGTTTAGAGCTTAGGGCGTCTTAGGGCTTAGGATCCCCAAGCCCGGAAGTCCTCTCCCTCATTAGGTTATAGGGTCTCAGGGTTTTAGGTTTTAGGGTCTCAGGGTTTTAGGGTTTAGGGTTTAGGGTTTATGCTTTAGGCTTTCGGGTTTATGCTTTAGGGTTGGGGGCTTATGCTTTAGAGTTTAGGGTTTATGTTTCAGGGTTTAGGGTTACCAGGACGGTGAACTTAACGTCAACCTGGAACCCTCAAATCCTTTCCCTGTAGTTTTCACGCACACCCCGAAGCTTTAAACCTTCTCTGCGGGACATCCCTCAGGAGGACCCCCCCACCATGTAATAGTGGTATAACAGGAGTAAAAGAGGACCCTGACATAGTCCTTGTTCTCCCTTATTGCTACTATTACAGGGTGGGGGGTCCACAACCCTAAGCCCTAAACCCTGGGCATTTCTCTTACCTTTACGTTTAGGGTTTAGGGCTTGGGTTGATTTGGGGACCCTAAGATTCCAAGGACCCAAATAATAGCGCTTTCGGGCCCAAATCCTATAATATGAATGTTATTTGGAACCTAAAAGCCCCATGATTTGGGTCCTTGGGCCCTTAGGGGGAACCCTAAAATCCTAAACCCCAAACCCTATTTGGTTTTTGTGTTAGCAGCCGAGGTTCCTTTTACTTTGAACTGAAGCATTCTTTGCTGTGACGGGGCTTTCCCCACAAGCAACCCTGAACCCTAAACCCTAAACCCGCCAAAAACCGGAGACACTAAACCCCTAAACCAAAACCTTGCATGATAAACCCTAAACCCTATACCATATAATCTTTTGAAACTAAGTATTATAGCTGCCCTGTGCTACGGCACACCCTACAAAAACTATGGCCGTGCAACCCCTAAGTCCTTAGCCCAAAAACCCTAGACCCCAGCCCCTAAACCCCTAAGCCCTGAACCCTAAAGCCCCCTCAAGGTGTGGAGGGGTTAAAGGGCTGCCTTGGCGAAAAGTTGAGGGAGAAATGAGCGAAGACCACCTGGTGAAGTGACGCCGTGACCGCGGCTGACCTCATGCAAGACATGGCCAGGAAAGTCGCCAACATGACCATCGAGGACTTCGTCCAAGAAGAAGTCTAGGGTTCTGGGGTTGAGGAGGTTAGGGTTTATAGGGCTCAGGGGTTACAGGTTAAGGTTTAGATTTCAAAAATGTCAGAAATTAAGGTTTGGGGGCTTAGGATTTTTAAGGCTTAGGAAGCTTGCCCTAAACTCCCTGATCCCGGCCGAAGCTCAAAAGACTGGAAGAACGCTGAAGCCCCCAATGCCTTAAGTCCTGAACCTCTAAATCCGAGACCCCTTTCGACGATCTTAGATGGATCCAGATCCGCTAACCCCGTAAACCTCCAACACCTCCTTAAGACCCTGAGACCTCAAAACCTTAACAACTTCAAAAGCCACAACCCGAAAATCTCCAACCCTTCATACTCAAAGTGCAAAAGTCCATCACCCTGAAAACTGCCTTAAACCCTGGATCCCCGACCTCCGAAAACCCTTAAACCTCAAAACTCTATCGCTCGAAAGCCCTAACGCCATGGAACCCTACCACCAAAAAAAGCCCTTACATCTTAATTACCTACACACCCGACAAACCCTAAAACCTAAGGACCCTAAATTCTGGATTGCCCTACCAACCGCATTCCTATACTACCGCCCTATAGGTTCCTCATGAGTTCGCTTTAACCAGCCGTAGTTATCCTTACATTGCCTTACTTAAGGGGATCCTAGGCGGGGTAGTATAGGGGTGTGGGGGTCGTAGGGGAACCTTATAGCCCTAAACCTAAAACCCGAGGCCCTAAAACTCTGAACCCTGAACCTTTAACCCTAAACCCTAAAACTCCAAGCCCCGAGCCCTAAATCCTAAAACTCAAAACCCTGAACCTTGAAGCTACAAGAAATTCCAACTGGAGGGCCTGGATCGGCCGTTAAAGTCCGTGTTTGGAAACCGCTGCGGATATCTCGTTGCCTGGGACCCAAGGATTTCGGGCTTCAGAGTTAGGTTTCGTGAGATTTAGGGAATTTAGGGTTACAGGGTGTCGGAACGAGTGTTCATAGGGTTTGAGAAATTGGAGTTTTATAGAGTTTCGGATCTAGGGTTTAAGGGGTTTCACATCTGGGGTTATAGGGTTCGGGAATTTGGGCTTACTTAAAGGGTCTTAAAGGGTTTAGGAGTTAGGGTGTATGGGTATCATGCAGGGCTTTAGGCTGTGTGAGTTCATAGTGATTACCTGGACCTTGTGTGTCCTTGCTTTCGAGGGGAATTCGCCCTGCTCTTTCATTGTGCATGCTCCCAAATATGCCCCACGACAGCTTCAAAGGGAGTTGGTTACGTATGAAACATATTTCCCGCGATTCCCAACATATTTTTTGTTAGCACCCGTTCTGCCTGAAATGTCCGTGTGGCGCGGGTTTGCGTATCGGTCATCGGATTTATGGATATCGCTAGATATGGAGACATGTGTATATATATATGTCTATGTGTAAATATCGGTATGAAGGTTGGACATGGGATTCGCGCGCTGGGTTTTTCGATTGCAAAACGCTATCGCTATCACCTAACGCGATAGCGTCAACGTAAAGCTCGGAGAACGATTGCGCGTTCACCAACTTTCCAACGACAACTTTCCGAGCCAACGCAGAACCCCGTACATCATATGAACTATAGTCTGAACTCCCTAAAGAGGGGTTATCTATAGGGGATATTAGGGAGGGCTACTAGGAGACTAAAGCTCATGTGCCCTGATATCGGTCTTCGCAAGGATTATCCAAGGGTGTTGCAGTGTTGCAAGCGTTGGCCGTTTTATAGTGATTTCAGAATCTGGTACTATAACATAGGATGAGATTATAGATTACCAGCCGGCATTTCCAGAAAGATGTGTAGTAGAAGGGGCATTACGGGGATTGGATTATTCAAAAGGTATAAAGCGGCACCATCGGAAGTGGCGCCACGGGAGATTACTGTGCCAGAGGATGCCTTATAGGGGGCGGTATCTCGGTTGGATCGGAAGCGCCGGAAGAGTCCACCTCCTTTGCGGAGGTAGCGAGAGCTGCCGGGACAACCCTCGCTGCCGCACGGTCCCAGCTTGGGCTTGCTCCAGCCCCTTCGCTATCAGAAGAGGCATCTCTTAAAGTCATGTCTCGCGGAGATCTTCGGTCCGCAGTAGGCAGCCTCTGCAGCTTGCCCCGAACCGCCCCCGTTGTTGTGAAACCCTATATGCCGTGTTCAGGCCCCAGGCTTTAGAACACTAAGCCGTTAAACTTCTCAAGCCTTCAACCGTAACACTCCAAAGCCTGAGTGTTATGATAAGATGTTGGGCTTCTAGGGAAATGGTTTTAGGGTGGACCCCAGAATGCACGGGATCTTAGAGGATTTTTAAAGATTGTGGGTTTAGGGTTGAGAGCTTAGGGTTCTAGGGCTTGGTGTATCGGGGAGGATCTAGTGTTTCCTGCGATTTCCAGGGGGGTTCGGCATTTGACAGCTGGCAGGGCACCCGGGGCCTTACCTCTCTGAAACTCATATGGGATTCCCACATGAACTATATTCTAAGCTTCGGAAATGGGGTTGTATAGGGGATTGTATAGGGGACCATTATGAGGGCTACTAAGGGGGATACTAGGTGTTGCGACTAAATCTCACATAGCCTCCTTTAAGCAGGACAGCAGTCTGTTTTGGTGACTTTTTCCGGATTTACACGTGAGTTTGAGTGAGGGTAGGGTTTCGCGTTTGGTTCTGGATTTCGCTGTGAGCCGGGAAAGAGATTTCCATAGATCCTATACCTGTAACCCCAATTACCTGCAATTTCCGGGTTGTATCTACCAATTACACTAGGGGGTCATTCTTGCTAAGCTGCAGGTAGTTGGAGCTACAGGTAGACCTCAAACCCTGAACCTCCTTTTTTGGATACAGAAATGCAGACTTCAGGGCTCAAGCGGTGTGATTCCTTAAATGCGTTGTGAAGAAAATCAGCGTGGGATACTGACATGCATTTCTATTCGTGACGGAGCTTCTGTCCCAACCACTGAAGCTACCATGAACCCCAAATCCTGAACCTAGACATCTCAGACCTAGGATTTACCGTTTAGGATTTAGGCTACCCGGAGCCCAAAGCCCTGAGTCTTGCACCCTAGCCCAGAACCCTATACCCTAAACCCTAAACCCTACATCCCACATACCCTGCCCTGAGCCCTCGGGCACAAATCTTCTACTGCCCGCAAGTAAACAAATCTAGGCCTTAAGCCCTAAGCGTCGGGGTCTAAGGTCTTGTGGTGCAGGATTTAGGGTTCAGGGTAAGGTTGAGGGTCAAGGGTAGTTTTTTTGGTTTAGGATGTAGGCCCACCCCTGCCCCCAACCTTAATTTTGAGTAGCCCGAATTGAGGTCATGCTGGCATATGCCTTTGCACTGGTGCTGGTTACCAAGAAGCTGTTCTTCTGAGAGTCTTGAGACGACGGCACTGCATAATTCAGCCCAAACTTGCGTTCAGGGTGCTATTGCTGTAATGTCCCCCCCAACCCCTGCGCCCTGCTCTGCCAAACCCCTACAATCTCCAACCCAACATGAGGGTTCTATTGGGGTTATATAGGGATACTGGAAAAAACAGAATGGAAACTACTATTGGTACATTGGGGTTATATTTGGGATAATGGAAAATAGCAATTGTGTGTTGTTGTCGGGTCCCTGAATTCGATTTCTGGCTGCTAAGAGTTGCCCCTCCAAAGGTCTCTCCCCGTGGGGCACGTGCGATGAGCCGACAAAAGAGTGGAGTACCCCAATATTAGCATTACACTGGGGTTATATAGGGCACATGGAAAAGAACATGGAAACTACTATAGTATATTAGTATCTTGGGGTTATATTTGCGAGAATGGAAGATAAAATGGAAACTATAGGGGCTATATGGGGATTATATTGGTCATATTATTATTAGGATAACGGAAAAATTGGAAACTACTATAGTATAATAGGGAATGTTGGGGTTGTATTGGGACTATGTAAGGTTTAGGGTGGAGGGTAAGCTTTGCCGTGAAGAGATGACGGGTTATGGCTAAAGGGGGAAGGAACTCCACATAATTCTAGGGATATTATGGGGATATTATAGAGATATTATAGAGTTTACTTTTTAGGGTTTTGGGGGTTGAAGGTGTATAGAGTTGGAGGCCAGATGACATGATGATGTGTGCCTTTGTCATTTTGGAGTTTAGGATTTGAGGCTCTTGTCCCAATATTCAACCGCGCTGCCTCACTAGAACTAAAACCCTAAACCCTAAACCATAAACCCTAAACCCTAAATCTACTCTCAATATAGCGGGGTTCCGATAGGGAACAAGTTGTTCTTCGGGTGCCTGGGCTGATAAACGTGGGAGGAATTCGAGCAAGGAGTTTGTAGGGGTTGGTTTAGGGTTTAGGGTTTAGGGTCGCGATGTTGTGCCCTAAACCTTAAACCCTAAACCTTTGTAGAACATTTGGGGGTACCGCCACCAAGAGACCATGGAGTCCGCCGCAAGAGCCCTTCAACCTTTACACACCCATGTATGAGCTACAGTCTAAAGTCCTTAGAGGGGGTTATATACGGGACTATTATAGGGAAGTATTATAGGGGTTACTAGGAGTTTAGACTATGGCTCATACAACCCCTAATATATATATATATATGTAGAGCAGTTTCCATTTCATTCCTAAATCCTAAGCCGCTGAACCTTAAACCCCTAAGGCCTAGAATCTAAAGCCCTCAGTTAGACGCTCAGAAGCTGAAGTTTTGACTTCTGCTGTGCTTCTGTTGCAATGCTCGCCTCATGTCAACGAAGGATTAATCTTCATGCCAATAGGGTTTGGGTTTAGGGTTTAGGGTTTAGGAAACCCCCCACCCCTAATGCACATTTTTTCCCACAAGAGACCCAAGTTATTTGGGAGCATATGTTATGTTAGGAGTTTGGGGGGGGGTTGCATTAGATGGTACAGTATGAAGAAATTGGGGGGTTGCATGCCATTGGTGGTGGGGCTGAAGGCTATAATTACGGGTATCCGAGTTGTCTAGGTAGGTTGTTTATGGTTGGTCTGGCAACATCTTTAGTCTCTTTCCCCAACCCAACCCAACCCCCCCATACCATGACCCAAAACCCTAAGCCCTAAACCGCATATGAACTTGCCCTAAAGCCTAAACCCTAAACCCTAAACCGCATATGAACTTGATGTGGGAAGGTACTTCCGCTGCCCTCCCGAGCATGGGATTTTCGTGCGTCCTCCAATGGCTCTCTGGCTTTGTCTGCTTTAGTAGGGGTTTAGGGTTTAGGGTTTAGGGATGAGACCTAAACCCTAAACCCCTAGGGTAAGCTTAGAAAAGAAGGTTAAAGGATTCAGGTTGAAGACCTAAGGTTTTGATCACAGTAATAAGAAAAGCAAGAGTTACAATAGTATGTATCTAGTAACAGTAGTTATAGTAATATTATTACTCTTAGTAATGATTATAATACAAAAAAAGTAATAATGATGGTAATTTGTTCTTGGTTCAAGGCTTCGGGACTTGACCTACATAAATGCGGTTGTCAAAGGGATGCTGACCCTAACTCCTAAGCCCCAAACCCTAAAGTCCAATGGGTTCAGGGTTTAGGGTTTAGAGTATACGGTCTAAGCCCTCAACCCTGTTCCCACCCCCGCCGAAGTCCTAAATCACTAGTCACTCGGCTATATTGCCGAATATTGCCACGCTGCCAGTCATGAACAGAACCTGTCCTTCCTCATGGGCATCAAATCCCTGCACCCTAAATCCTAAACCTTTAAACCCTGAATCCTAAACCCTAAAACCTACACCGCAAACCCGCGCAGGGCAGCTTCGCAACTGCCCTGACTCATTTAAAACAAAAAAACCCGCCTCTGAGCAATCAAGTGGGGGATCTAGGGTTTAGGGCTTGGGGCTTAGGGTTTAGGGTTAGGGTATAGGGTCTAGGGTTTAGGGTCTAGGGCCTAGGGTTAAGGGCTTAGGGTCTGGGGTTTAGGGCCCCAATCTATGGGGGTCAAAGGGTTATAAACGGCTACATGTGGCGGTTAGATTGGGATGCACAGGGTTCATGAGTGGAGAATCACACAGACAAGAAAATGGACAACAAAACGAAAATCGTGTTTATGTAGGGGAATAGGGATTAGGGTTTCTCAAAATTAGGGGCCTAAGAGCTTAGGGTTTAGAGTTTGAGTTCGTGTTGTTGGTTTCTGGGTTGTTGTTGTTCAGGGTCAGGGTGAAAATGCTTAAAGAGCCCTAGATTGAGACCTGCTTGTTGTAGCATGGACTACGATCAGCGCAAGGGTTTAGGATTTAAGGCTTAAGGATTCGCATTAATTTGGGTTTTCTAGCTGCTTTCAGGGACCCCGCCATTTCAAGAGGAGCTACATATCTTGTCTCTACCAAACCTTAAACCCTGAACCCTAGCATGTCCACAGCTTGTCGCAGCATTTGCATTTTCAAAACTCTGCTTTCCTGGCAGTGCGCTTCGTGCCTAGCTTGCAACGGAAGCAATGGCTCCGTATTTAAACGCCACTGGAAATTGTGACAGCGGGACGGCTCCTGGGCGCAATGGTGTTGTTTGAGAATATGCTACTGATGACCTTTACCATGTGAGCTACAAAGTAAACTCCTTCAAGGGTGTTCTATAGGGGAGTAGGATATAGTACTTATAAGGGGAATTCCTAGCAGTTTAGTTTAGACCCTAAACCCTAAACCCTAAACCCTAAACGTAGCTCCAATAGGGGGTTCGCGTGAGGAGAAGGGATCGGGATCAGAGCTTATGCCATGACGGCGACATATTTGAAGCCGGGGAGTCATGGTGCAGTTTGAGGGTTGGATGTTGGTCAATCCCCCCTACACTAGTAATAGTAATGGTAATAGTCATATGGAAATAGTAGTAGTGATAGTAATATGGTAATAGTAGCAGTGATAGTAATCATGAGAATAGTAATAACAATAGTAATAACAATAGTCAGGATGATAGTAATAATGATGGCCAATAAATTTGCAGCTAGGAATAAGACCCCTAAACCCTAGACCCCTAAACCTAAGAGGCTTATAGACCTATGATGGTTCCTTGTGGTGCCCATTACGTTGTGGGTGGTTGACCCAAGGCGGGGTGCGGTTGCTAGAGGTTCAGGGCTTAGGGTTTAGGGTTTGGGATTTAGGGTTTAGGATTTAGGGATTAGGGTTTAGGGTTTAGGATCTGTCTAATAACAACGAATCGGCTGTCGAAGCTTTCTGGCGGACAGAGTTCTGTTCTGTCCTGTTGTTTAGCATGCCGGTGCGTGATGTAGAAGCCTGAAGATTCACCCAGCACAAATCCGATCTCCGCTTGACTGCCCATTTTCTCTTCCAGTTGACCTGTCAACGTTAGGGAGAACCAAATGGGAAAGACAGCGGCAGTTGAAATTGAATCTGAGATGCCACAGGGGCGTTTAAGTTTGAAGTTAAAGGGTTGATACTCCAATGGCCTAGTTGAGTTCGTAGGCAACAACCGTTGAGATACGGGTCTTCAGTACCAAACACCATCGCATTTGTTTCCGCGGGCTCTTCAGGGAGAACTTCCCATGACAGATACTAAAGAAGCCCTAGGGGATCCCAATGCTCGGCAATGTAAAGCGACTTCACCCTAAATGGTGATTGGCTGAAAATTGGGTTCATTACCCCGAGTATGGGGGCCCTATGCGAGGAGACCATTTTGGGAAGCCAGGGGGGTCTTAGAGGGGTTTGAGGGTTTAGGATTTTGGGGAGATGACCCCTTATGATGGAGAATCAAATGGAAAAGACAATCAAATGGAGACTAGGATTACATAGGGGTTAAGGGGGTTTAGGGTTTGGGGCTGATGTTTTTTTTTTCAGGGGGTGAGGGGGGGGGGGGTGGTAAATTTGTGAGTCCTCCTGAAGGGCTCTTTAAACCTAAGCTGTAGGTTCCATCAGGAGGAGCAACAATATAGATTAGGCGGAACCCCCACCCTGTAATAGTGGTATAATAGGATTATAAGAGAACCCTAATATAATCCGTGTTATCCCTTATAGCCACTATTACTGGGTGCGGGGTCCACCTAAAATATAGACCCCTAAATACTACACTTGTTATACCGGCCCCTGAAACGGTATGTATACCCTTTAACCCTGAACCCTAATCCCTGTTAACCCTTAAACCCCTAAACCCGGCTCAGTTGTTTAGGAATCTCTTGGCGTGGCAAAAACAATGATACCTCGGTTGAGAGTATAGGGCTATGGCGGCTATGGGGAGGTAAGGGGCTGTGTCTAGGCACTCTGAGAATTCATAGCGTCCATTGTTCTTGACACTTCCGAATTTTCCTGAGAGGCAAAGAGTCTTAAGAGCATTTGCAGGATACAGAGGTTTTGTGGTAAGGAAACTACAGGCCAGGAGTTACCATTCAGGGACCCAGCATAGTCAATATGAGGGATAACTGTGATTGTATTCGGGTCATGTCATACTCCCGTTATATCGCTGTTACAGGGTGCGGGTCCACCTAACCTTTTCACGCCTTATTGTAGGCTCTTGTGTAATCCTGCCTTGTGAAGCTCCTGCGCTGTAGTTGGTCCTAACATCCCGAGCCCCGTCTCACACCCGTGACTAGCGCATCAGGGTTTAGGGTTCAGGGTTTTGATTTTAGGGTTTTCACGAACGCAGCATATCCCCACCAGTATCATAGTTCAAATTTGTATGAGTAAGCGGGTTGGCAGATGTACTCGTGGCCGGAGGGGATTATGATGATAGGCGCGACCTTCAAGTTCCTTCTATGAGGCTCATATACCCCCAGCGGCCCTAGGGCCCACTTACTATTATGGTACCCAATAATATAGGGTTTAGGGCCCTATAATGGAGAATCAAATGGAAAAGAAAATGGAAAATGAAATGGAAACTGGGATTGTATAGGGGTTGTGTGAGTATTATTTTATTTGCGGATACCATGGTACCCAATATAGAGTAAGATTATATCCTCCTTTTGGGGTAGAGTATTCTATACAAGGAATATTATCTTACTAGGTTCAGCCACCAAAAAAACGCTACTCAATTGGGGAAACGCAAATCCCTCTGTAGGATCCCGAGCAAACATGAGGCGCAGTTTGTTGGAAACGTTACCAAGAGCCACCACCAAGGGGATATATAGAATAATTTAGGCATATTGGAAAAGAAAATGGAAAGTACTATTTAGGGCTAACCGTATAAGCCCTAAATAGTTGCCAAGAGCCACCACCAAGAACTGAACATCATATCCTAAATCCTGGAGACTATTAACAGCCCTGGTTCTGGATGCTGAATCGTGAGCCGCGCCCAAGTTGGCGTCCAGGCAGTAGCTCTCAAAATGCTAACCAGAGTCAGGTAGACGTTTCCGGGAATTCTGCCTCTGTAACGCGAAGAAGCAGCCAAGGTCATGAATTCTACCGTAACATGGAAAGTACAGTTAGAAAGCCTTCAGCCCAGTCACCCTGAATCTAAGACTGGGGTTATATATAGGGTTAGATAGGGATAATGGAAAATCTGGAAACTACGATTTGGGGTTTAGGGCTTAGAGTTTTAGTTACACTCTTGTTGCAAACAGACCTTTCTCATTAGACATGAAATCAGGAAGCTCGATGAAACAGTTCGTGGCTTGATTTCAAAGAAGATGCACAAGCCTTACAACCCTAGACCCTAATCCCGAAACCTAAGCCCTAAACCCTAAACCCACTGTCAATAATAGCCTTATTAAGGGATACCCTGAACACACGTGAGCTACTGTCAATATTCGTCTTCGTATAAAGGGACTCTTAACAGTGGCCATAGGGGTCCCGCCTGTAGTTTCGTATAGTCCTTGATATGGTAGTTTCCCAAAATTAAGGTACCCCAATATAGACCCCAATATACTATAGTCCTTATTATATGGGCCCCCCAAAAAGGTACCCCTAATTTGGGGAAACCCCCCATATATCCCTAATAAGGAACCCTAAGCCCTAAAACCCTTTTCGTATAGTCCTTGATATACTATTTATTCCCTAATAAGGAACCGTAAACCCTAAACCCTAAAACCCTAAACCCTAAAACCCTTTTCGTATAGTCCTTGACATATTCCCTAATAAGGAACCCTAAACCCTAAAACCCTAAACCCTCAAACACTTTTCGTATAGTCATTGATATATTCATTAATAAGGAACCCATGTCCATCAAGTAGCTGGGTCATACTGACTGTAGCTCGGCCGAGAGTCCAGGGCAACCTAGGACCCTAAACTGTAGGGTTTAGAGGGTTTAGGGAGTTGAGGTTTTAGGGTTTATAGGGTTTAGGGAGTTTAGGGTTTAGGATCTAGGCTTTTGGGATTTAGGGTAAACCTTAAACCCTGAAGCCCAGGGTAACAAGCTGCATCGGCAGTTGGCTGATCTGCCTTGCCCAAGCAAGCCGGAAGCTTCCATCATGGAGGCGCCGCGTTTAGGGTTCACTTGAAGTTGCACTGGGTGTCTAGATTACAGATCCCGATTTGGATTCCTGTATAGCACCCCTAGGCTTGACTTGTTTTTGTTCATTTGAGTGCGTGTGTATGGAGGCTGTGACCCTAAACTGCAATTTCATAAGGCCTAAACCCCTTTTTCAGTGCAACACCTGTTAGTTTCCGAGAGAATCCAGGATGCAAATGCATAAGCTCGCCTATCTTTCATAGGATCCCTTACATGGTTCAAGGGTTTAGGTTTAGGGTTCAGGGGTTTAGGGTTTCTCAAACCCAGTGGTATGCCTTGGGGCTCCCTTGTTATCCCTTGCTGTTGCAAGCTACTAAGTAAGCTCGTCTAGACGTTGAACGCGATAATTTGAAAGTGGCGTGCTGCTCTAACACAGTAAGGACAGTCGCGGCGGCGATAGTGTCGCAAACCCCAAGCCGTCAGCCTACGCAACATGCTAGCAAGGGAGGCTAGAGTAGAGCTTGAGAGACGTTGCTGATAAGAAGAATCGTCACGATACTGTTAACAAGGGTGCAAGCAGCAATTGTCAGCACCTTGGAAATCCTGAGTCTATCTCAATCTCCTCACGTACTGAAGGGGCCCTGCTTCTCAGAAACTCCCATCCCAATTCCCACATCAACATCCACTAAGCGACAATGGTAAGCACCTTGAACCCTAAGTCAATCTCATTTGCCAATCTCATGGATTCAAAGCTCTACTTCTCAGAAACTCCTCTTTCCGCTCCTATAAAGTAAACCATTTGAGCAGGATATTGGCCATCAACCCTACTGTAGGGACAGCAACAATACTTGCAAGCCCTTCTATATGGGAGTTTCCGTAGATAGGGTGAGCCCTCGTATACCCCCAATATACAGCAATCGTCATTATGGGGACCCTGAGAAGGGGTACGCTGGACTTCTGGAAATCCTTAGTTACTCCTATCAATTACTACATGAGCCCAGTTTCCATTTGATTTTCCATGTTCTGACCCTCGTGATTCTCCACTATTAGGGTAAAATCCCTATTCCGCTTTTGATTCCCATGCAGAGGCTTGCCTTTTGAAGCTGCGAAGGGTAAAACTGCAACTCAACATTTCAATTTCTCGTTGACGCCTTAACCGCAACACCCTTTGAATACCAGATTCCCCACCTATAAAGCCTTAAAGCTTAAAAGCCGAAAGCTCTAAGCCCTAATTTGTTGACGCCAGAAAACATAAACCCAAAGTGTTTGACTCCTATTGACAAAAGCCTACAGCCCAATGCATTGAATCTAATAAAACCCTAAACCCTGAGTCCTTGACCCAAAACGGTTGAGAGTTTAGGGCTTAGATCTTATGAGTGTAGATAGAATAAGGAAGCATAACATGAATCAACGGAAGCTGACCTGTTATAGGGGCTTCAGGGATTGGAGATTCGGGGTGTAGGGTTTAGAATCTACTTGGGGGGTCAGTGGGACTTAGAAGCTTCATCATAAAGAGGATAGAGGGCATAAGTGTAGTTACTAAGCCTGCACTGACTTTCGCGTTGTGGTGTAAGGCCTCAAAATAGAAGCCCATCAAAGATAGTTGATTTTCAGGTGGGTAGTTGCCATAGTACTCCCATCACAGCTTCTCTAGGACCCCCTACCTTCTAGGAGGGGTAGGGAAGGCCTGTGGGAGACTACTCACTTGCAGTTGTTAGATACCCTTTTTCATCATTTCTCGTTATAAGAAAACCTATGCAATCTAGAATCCTGAGTGCTATCCCAATGACGAAGCCAGTACGATACAAGAGGTGCTAGGGCTCGGAGGTCCCAAAATTTTGTGCACAAAACCTTCTGAGGACCACTTTCCACCTCCGCCTTCGTTGGAGAGCAGTTTTGAGGCGTCTGTGCAAAGGAAGACCTAATCCCCTAAGATTGGTTCACAGGGATGTTATAGGAGTTCAAGAGGTTTTTCTCTGCTTTTTGTTAAACCTCTGTGGGCATATGAGCTATATAACCTTTTGAAAGGTATAAAGGGACTAATCTTGGGGTTGTTAAGGGGAATATTAGGAGTCTGGACTGTAATTAGCTCACATACAATCCGATCGTGATTGAGAACTTAACCCCTTAGGGCCGGAAACTTGCCAGCTTGGAAGATTTACGAGTTCTTAGCAGAGAATAATGGAATATAATCCCTAGATCATCCCTATATAATGTATCCCCTATTCCTCACTAAGAACCCGTACCAAGGGTTCCATAAGGAGTCTGCAAGGGTGAGGGAAACATAGGTTTTCGGAGTTTAAGGATTTAGGCGCTCTCCCCAAGACTAGGGTCGAGGTTTAGGGTTTGGTAGCATGTGAAGCCCACAAGGCACCAGATAAGGACTACCGTCGTTTCAAGGGGGGTTACACGGGCTCTCACGTTTTTTTGGGGGGAGAATAGAGCCAGATTAGCCCGAAGATTTACTGGGCCCTTTGCTTTTACTACTGTAGTTGTGCATCCAGAACGTCAGCACGTCGTTTGTTCCAATGATGTCGTTGCCCCTTTTGGATTCTCAAGTTCCCCCAAACTGTGTGAGTTTCCAGACATAGGTGTCACCCTGAACTACTCCCCAATATCGTAATCCTCATACAGACATCACCAAAAGGAACGCCTAACTTTTGGAAGCTGCGACATCTTGACTGCTTAAACTCATAAGCCTAAAGGAGCACGAAATCACCTCGCTTAATCTTGTGGAACTGCATTTTTTTGGTCAACGTGCGTCTTTTGGAAGATTCGTTATGATCCACGGGATAAACTCTACCGTCCAGAGGTTAAACGAGGGATCAGGCTTTTAGTGGCTACCTAAACCCCGAAAGTATGTAAAATAATAGCCATAAACCCCTCTTGATAATAGCCATAAAGGCCATTAATTTACATACTTTTTGGGTTCAGGTAGTGTCTTTTGGAGGGGCCTTCTCCAGGCACGGGTGCCTCGCAAAAACAGAGCTACATCCCTACCCTGCGCAGTGCCTGTATTGGGCATAGGCTTCAGGGTTCGTACTACAATCTCCGGAAGGAAGTAAGGAAGTACTGTTGCTGTAGTTGGGCTTTAGGGTTCATAGGCCGTGGACACCGAAAGCTTCAACCTGGAACGACAAACAGAACTACCCAATAAGGATTACTTCTTACTGGTTCTTCGTAGGCAATATTCCCCATCATCCTCCAACAATGCCTGCATACTGCCTATAGAATATATTCCTATGTCCCTACTAAGAACCAGGACCACTTTCCCTTTACAAGGTGGGCTACCCAGGCTTCAGACTCGTAAGTTTAGGATGTAGGGTTTGGGGTTTAGGTTTTGCAAAGTACCTGAACTGAATGTTCAGCTGAGGCTTCAACGGACGTATCCGGAACCCACAGAGAGCCTTGGCCACAATCTGTTCGGCCCTAAACCTTGGGTACTGCCCCCACCCAGTAACAGTTGGATAATATTCATAAATATAGTTATATATAGCCCTTAATATGACCCCTAGTATAGACTGTTACTGGGTGGGGGCAGTACCCAACCTAGACTCTAAGCTGGGGAAGAGGGCTTTCTGGCTGTGGGCTGGTGGTTACACAGGATTCAGCGTTTTGATTGTGGGTTTAGGGTTTAGGGTTTAGGGTGCATGGTGTCTCAGCTTCAGGAAGTTCATTGTCACTTGTAAGATAGATCATTTTCCCTTTTTCCGTTTGCTTTTCCATCAGTCCGAATAATTAAGCTACTTACCGCTTGTTAGCAGGGAAATGGAGGGCTGGATCCCATACTTGGTCCCTAAGCCCTAACTAAATCTATAGTCTTTACATACTCCCCATACCTGAGTAGTTTCCATGTCCTTTTCCGTTCCTTTCTTGCCTACTAGCCACCAACAAGCGAAGCCTATACCCTAGACTGGCCTTAAATCCAGCATTGCAGTATAAACCGCTTGTGGTTTAGAATTTAGGGTTAAGGGTTCAATCTCATGTTTTCCATTTGATTTTTCACTCGGGCATTTGATGCGAACCAAAGATAAGCTTCAACGCTAGCCCATTGACCCCTACATTACTCGTAGTCCTTATCCAAGGCTATTCGAGGAACCTATGAACCCTAAACCCCAAAACCTTGTATAACGCCTATGCAAGATCAGGTTCATACACGGATGCCATGCCAAAAGGTGCGGATAATGAAGAATGTTACCCACAAAGTTGGAGAATCAGACGAACAAGAAAATGGAAGCTGAACTGGAAATCCCCGATCTCCTTGAAGGGGTTTCTGAGGACTATCTAGGGATATGTTGCCCAATCATGGAGAATCACGTGGAAAATAATGGAACAAGCAAGGCAAGCTGGGAGTATATGGTTTACAGTGATCGAATGAGAGAAAGTATTGCGTTTTTGGTGAGTATGCATATGTCTCCTTAGGCATATTGGTGAGTGTATGGGTATCTCATGGGGTAGACCGCAAACGACAGCCAAGGAAAAATACATTTTCTCGGGGGGTGGAGGGGGGGGGGGGTGTGGTGTATACTACAGGGAAATTATGGGGGGGCGATTGGGAATATAATGGGTGTAGGGAACAAAATTCGTGTAGGGATCAAAATTTAGAGCGTTGGATTCCAGAAATGAATGGTCCTTTTGAGGGTCCCAAAAATTTTGGATGAGGGTTTTCGGTGGTATACTAGGGAAGCCCAACCCAAGACGTAAACTCTTAAACATGTGGGAAATACTTATGTACTCTTGGGTAGTAGATGGTTTGTGGCATACTGACGTACCACCCCTCTCTTCTTTCCTATAATTGGAGGCTCTAGGTAGGGAGCAGCCCCAGTTCTCACCTAGTTCATCCCACAGCCGGTGATAGTTGAATTAAGTAATAGATAGCATTACGGTTTTGTAATATACCTAAGGCCCAGGGCAACTATAACCCAATCCCAACTGTAGTTTACCCCACCGTAACCATACTTAAGCGGACTGAGAGGACTTGTAGTTGACTACAGATATAACTGCAACATACTTCCTTTGGGGCTACAAGAGGTCCTGAAAGAAATCCTCAGAAGACTTTTATGTGGTTAGGCAGTGGCAGAAGAGGTCTCAATGAGCTTTTCGCTTGGGGGGTTTCACGCGGGATTTTCCTGCAGAGCCCTAATTGGTCCAGAATTTTGTTTTTCAACCATCCGTTGCACGCATTAATTTTGTTTCTTGACAAGCATGCTGTAATTGCATATGCTGATTCATTTTGGAACTGGAATGCCAGGATTCTACTTTGCAGCCAGGAGGGTTTGCTTGTCAGAGCAGTGTTGCACGGGCTTGTAAAATGATTGCCGGCAAATTGTTTTCCAGCTGTTCCATTGCCATAGTAGCAGTGCAACGCAAACGTTCTTCCTTGGCCACACAAATTTGACAAAGAGGTCTTTGTGATTTTTTCGCATGCAGATTGCTGAGTGTTTTCCAAAGCCAGTGGGAATCTTTTATACTGGGAGGCGAGGCACTTGCAAGTTGGGGTGACGCACCCTCTTTGGCAAGACGAGCATTTTGCAGGTTTTGTGGTTTCTCCCTGAAGATAGGTTTTCTGGCGGTGTACGTAGTTGGTTTTACTGGTGCAAGCTGGCGAACGAATGTCGAGCCTTTGGTCTGCATGATTTTGCTCTTCGTCCAACAGCGGGCTGATCAAATGGCATTGTGTGTGCAGCAATCACCACGACAATGCAGCACTAGCCATATCAGCTGTCCAAGCTAGGAATAGTGTATTAAACTGGATACCCCAAAACGTAGATGAACAAAACTCCTGTTTTCCTGTCATGCTTTCCACGGTCAGGCCAATTAACTGCAACATGCTAATGTCGAATTTGATCCTGCGATCAAGGGACACGGTAAGTGAAGAAAAGACGAAGAAATCGTTTGCAAAGGCAGCATACACGTTGGTGAGATGCTTGGGGTGATGCTTTCCCAGCTGTGCCATAGTTGGGCGATGGGGATGCACGTGCTTTTCTCCATATAAACGCTGGGGCACCATTGTCAACATGATTTTGCCCTTGCTGCTGGGCAGCTCTTTGCGATGTCTGCTATGCCGACCCGTGACTTGAAGCAGGCCAGTCCAGATGGGCTACGAGAGTTGTATACAGAGTTTGCAGCAGTCAGCAAGTCTACTGACAAGGCAGATGAGCCAGTAGTCTTCAAGCTAGCAGAAGTTCTCAAGAGTCATCTGCGAGCCAAGTGCTTGCAATTTGTGCGCGATGCATCTCAATATCCGCTCCTTCTGTCCTATTCGGCGGATGCAACATCTTTGCTTGCCCGAGTGCGTGCTACAGCTAAACTGCCGGGCAAAACAGCGTTGCATCGCGAGGGCAAGGAGTTGTGTGAGCTGTTGATGCAGCGCGCCTATCTCAAGACGGTGACTCCAGGTGGTCTGGAGAAGGTGGCTGTGTTGCTGGCTGAGGCGGTGCCTCTTACAGAGGGCAAAACAGCCTGGCACATGTTCTCTTGTGCTTGTGCTTTTTTCCACTTCTCAAGCAGGCTGGGCACGTTGGCATCAGCATCACGCATGTGGCAGCTGACCGCGCTGTGATGGAGCCCTTGCAACGACTGCTTCATCAGCGCTCTGAGGCATGCTTTTCTAATGGGCCTGACCTGGGCGACCTTGCGGCTTTAAGCCATCTCCAAACATGGCACTGCTTCACAGGCTGCTCGGCGCACGACATCCAGAATTCACTGAAGTGGGCGTTGGCCGCTCACACAACTGAAGCTCTTCTCAAGGACATACACATTACTCTGGAGTCTCTTCGAAACAGCTTTGCCCTCTTGCACGGCTCCTTGCCTGCGTTCTTAGTCCAGCGCTTGGCATTTGACATGCCACCTGGTCCGACACAAGACATAATGGAGTTTTGGCAGCTGTTGGGTGTGGAGGCGGATGTCCTTGAGGAAGTTAGCGTAGTGAACCCCTGGTTTTCTGACGGCCTTTTGCATGTTAGCGCAGATCTGGCAGATGGAGAAGACAGCCTTGATCGCATATCCTCTGTGGTGCTGTATCTCTTCCGATGGAGGCGGTTCGTGGAGTCACGGTTTGTAACAGTTGGCCCTGCCATGAGGTCTCTGGCCGCTTCGCTCTCTGTGGGCTTGACAGACTTGGTGGGGCACACGCGGGCAAACCCAAAGTGCACAGCCTTTCATCTTCATGGCTTTGCTCGCCTCACTGAAACAGAGCGTGAGTACATGGTCATTGCGGCGGCTTGTTCTTGGGTGCCCGACGCTGCCTTGTACCTTGTTCTGGAAGATGATCGTGTGCTTCGGCGCCGCGAAGAACTCAGAACAACTTTGCTTGAGGAACTCTCCTACTTAGGCAGCCTGGGGGCAAGCACATGGAGGCGCCTTGCGCAGCTTATCTCTGCAGACTATTCGCCTGAGGCCCTCAAGAACACATGCCTCCTTGCTGCCAACGTGGCAAATGCCTACATCCAGGACAAGGCTCTTGGCTTCAATCTGATGGTCTCATGCAGGATTATTTTTGTTGTATTTTTTCCTCTACACCTGTTTTCTCTTAGCTTCTTTGCAGGTGCTCAAAGGGCTGGACGAATATCCGTGGTGCTTGGCTCTGGATGACATAGACACAAACCTGGCAGCTCTTGAGACATCCGACGAAGTGATTGAAGACCTGACAACCTGCAAAATCCGGCGCTTGCTCCGGCTGCAGGGGAACACTGACTACCTTAGGGATGCCGTGGCTTTGCTTCGAGACGTTCAATTCTCAACTCTTGGGGTCGAGCAGGGCCACGGGTCCTGCGCAGCTGTGCACCGCAAGCATTTCTATGGGGCTAACATGCTCACTGCGCGAGCCTTCCTGCATGAATGCCGACACCTTTGGGCTGTGACGCCAGAGGAGAAGAAGATGGCCAGGGCCCAGCGGAAGCTGGACGCTCTGGAGCGCAAGCAGCCTTCCAAGGCCACTGGAAGGCATCTGTTTTTCAAAGAACTCCTTGCAGAAGTGGCTAACAAGTCTGCTGGTCGCACTGTGAACGCCGCTGCGCTAAGGCAGAGTGTCATGAAGCAGCATGCCCAACTGTACCGCGGCCTTTCCCCAGCTGAGCAAGCGCAATGGCAGCAGCAAGCTGCCGTGGAGGCTGCTGCTCGGCAAGAGGATATTCAGAAAGATATGCAGCATCTTGCTGACGCCTTGGCCTTGGCAAAGGCGAGGGCGCGGCAAGAGTTTGCTCAGACTGGATTGATGCATGGCGCAGAGGCAACCCGCTTTGACGAGGCAGACTGGACTGGCTTGTGCGCTCTCTGGCATGGGCCTGATTGGCATCCCCAGCAAGTTCACAACTTGCGTGCTGCAGCCATGACAGCACCGCCTGCGCCCCCTGCAGCTGCTCAGGCCGTGTTCGCTCAGACGCGGATTAAAGGCTTGGAGCAGGCGCCGCCGCGGCCAAGACCTGACTGGCTTCCTGCTGTCTGCTACAATCGTGACCATCTGCGGGGAGCTGTTTTTGTCCGCTCTATCGAGCAAGGAGATATGGGATTTGCTTTCCTCTTTGCGACTCAGAGCCCCTTCAAGGCATGCTTTATACCAGTAACGGTGGCGTACAGGAACCTCCCAAGTCTCAACCAACTCTCACCCGCAGAGGTGCTTCTTGCCTGGGCGGATAGCTCAGACATTTGCTTTGAGTTCAAGACAGGTTCCTGTGTCACGCACCAGGTCTTTGCTTCCTGGCTCCTAGACGACATCAAGGTCTTCCTCAATGTGAAGTTCTGCTCTGCCGAGATGTTGCAGGGCTATGGTGAGGCAATGCCTCTGCAGCAGTGCTTGCCTGTGCCGTCGCGCAAACGAGCAGCGCCGGAGGTCGCTTCTGTACGTTCTACTGGAGCCAGCAAAAGTGCCCGTGATGACCTAGTCGCCAACAACCCTTGGGTGGCCGAGTACTTGGCTGGGTCTGCCGCGCCTCCCGCGCAGCCTGCCGCCGCCAGTGTGGATGTGGAAGCTCAGGACAGCGAGGAGGCTGCCGCGTTTCAGGAGGCTTGGCTCAGCTTTGAGGACAAGCGTGCAGCTTGGCGCTTGCAAAATGCACCTGCAGGCGGGACGGACTTCGTGACCACGTTCCGGTCGGGGCAGTGGAACCTAAAGAGCAGGGCTGTGGCAGAATCAGACCGCACTATTGCTCAGGCCTGCCCCGGGCCAGCGCGCCAGTGGTGCTCCCAGTACGGACTCAACACACTGGCTTCCTTCTCATATAGTCGGTATGGACAGGAGACTTGTCACGCTTTGGCCTTGGAGTGGTGCCGCCGGCTACAGCACTACTTCGATATTTGGGCTGCCCAGGACGTGCCGCACTATGTCTACACACCAACTGATCTTTCATCTTACAATGAGTTAGAAGATTTTGCGACTTGGGCTTCTGGCTTCTCCGAGGGTAGCTTCACAGGAAGACGAATCCAGGCCATCAGGGGCCTTCTCCCAGGTGGTATCAGTGCCGCCTCCTCTGCTACACAAGTCTAGTCTAGACTCATGGCCGGACCTATGCCTCACAGAACAGCCGCCAGACTCTGCAAAACAGCTCTCCCGTCAGCCTGCGCTAGGAGCACCCCCAAAACGTGCGCCCTTAATTTGAAGAGGAGAAGTAGTCTGCAAGGAGAGCTCTGCCACTAATTTCTGCACATTTCCATGAGCTGCAGACATGCGTTCCTCAACGCACTTCCTGTCATAGCTGCAATCTGGCCTCCGCAAGGGCTGCTTATGGACGGTTGCTGGGGCGACTTGAAGGGGAGGGTTTGGGGGGCTTTCTTGGGCGGGTCTAGGGGCGCGTTTACGGAGGGGCGTTTGTGGTTGGCGTTTACGGGCGGCGTGTACGGGCGACCTTACGGGCGGAGTTTACGGGCGGCGTTACTGGCGGCGTTTACGGGCGGCGGCGATTACTAGGCAAGGGGGGGGACATTCTTGCAACTTCAACACGCCAAGCCTCAACGAGGCGCGGACAGAGCACAGTTTCCGTGTCTGCATGAAGACATCTGGAGGCCCTGAACTTTTCGCAGCCCCTTTCCCTCCTTTTTTGTACCCTAAGAGTCAAACACATGAGCATCATCAATTTACACCATGCGCAGTCTTTTAAAGCCACGTTTCCCGACCTGAAGAGGCATGCCCAAGTGCCTGCTGAGACCCAAAGTTTGTGCCCCGAAGCCCAGTATAGTCATCAATTTTTACACCCTAAACCCTACTCCTGACTCATGCCCTCTGTGCCCGCAAGGCCCCTGACCGTAGGCATGTCCACGTTTTTTTAAATCTTCTAGGTTTTGTGGGTGTTTAGAATTCTTAAGATTTTGGGTAGGGCTCACGATACATTTGCCATTTCTGGGGAAGCAAGGGAGACTTGCAACCGCTGGACTGTTCCAGCCCCTTTTTTTTCGTAGTTCTTTGCACGCCGGTTCTCATCACGTTTTGGCTTGCGTAGGCATTTTTTTGACCGGTTATGATTTCCATATTCAATAAAGACAGGCATGGACGTTATTATTTTCTTTGGTACATATTCTGTATCGTAAGTTTACGCCATGAGCCCAAATCTCCAGCTCAGAATTGCAGATTGTGTGTGCTCCTGACTTCGAAGCTTGCATATGCATGGAAGGCCTAAAGCCTCCTCACAAGCATCAGCTGCTCGTGTTGTCAATTACAGTTTTTTGGCCATGCCAATTTCACGACACTTTTTTCCATACCAGGGACGCTCCCAAGATGTTTTTCCTCTAATGCCCAACGTGAGTATGCCTTCATGTGGGACATGAGATTGAAGATTGACGTTGTGAGTTCCGGGAACTGGGGAGCTGGCAGGGCCCTCGCGCGCAATCCATTCTCGAACATTTCTTGCGAGCCCAGTTCTCGGGAAGCTGGCAGGTTGCCCCGCAACTTAATGGGAGGCATGTTGTTTGAAAAAAAGGGAGCGTCAAGCTGCACAATTTGCTGGGTTCTCGCCGAGATACAAATGACAGCGTGAAAGCTTTGAAAATAAACGGTAAGGAGCCGCAACGACATGAAAGTGCATCATTTTCTAGCGGAAGCTGTGAGTTCTGGCAACTGGGGAGCTGGCAGGGCCCTCGCAAAAAATCCTGACAAACTTAGCGAGCCCCAGTTGTTGGGAAGCAGGCAGGGCCCCACAGCAGAAGTCGGAATGAGAGGATGCTGCAGTGATTTTTGATGTCAGCAGATTGACGCCGTTCAGTTGTTGCTGGCGCTTGCGCACGTTGCCAGCAAAGAAGCAAAGACATGAATACTTTTGCTGCAAGTTACTCCAGATTTCTTTTCACGAGGTTGCTTGACGGCTCGTAGTTACAGTAGTTACAGTTATAGGTGGGCTTGGCGACCCGCCATGTCGCCCAAAAAACGCAAAAGCACGGCCAGCCAGGCCTCTTCAGCGAAGAAGCCTACAAGTGTAGAGTCAGCCCCCGTCTCTGATGCTGTCAGTGTCTTGGAAGCCCAACAAACCTTGGAGTCCGCCAGCAGCATCCCAGCTGCCAAGCGGGCACTCAAGAGAAGAAGTACGGTGGACGAGGTCGATCGAAAGATCAACTCGCACTTTCCTGAGATGACTGCCACCCAGAAGGAGACGACGAAAGTAGACGACATGACCATCTTTGAGCGGGTGTTGCGTGACACACGCGCAGCTCGTAGCAAAGAGAACCCCAGTCGTCTTGGTGCTGCATACTGGAAGGAACTGGAGCAGTTGTACCAAGCAAACTCTTCGTCGTCCTCAGCCTTGCAAGTAAGCGACCCCAACGCTGCAGTGAACGATGCGCTGGTAGAAGCCTTGTCTGCTGCCGTGAACACGTTGCCCGCTAGGTTGGGTACTTTTTTTCGCGACATTTGTTTTGTTTTGGCTTCTCACAGTTCCTTTTTTGAAGTCATTTCTATACATGGAGTATGCAACTGGGCTCCTTAGAGCGCAGTTCTTACTCAACCTATGTTACTGTACCTCCCTGGCTGCAGCCCAGGAATTACTCGAAACGTTCGATCGACCCGCTCTTGATGTTCCTGCAAGGGAGCCCAGGGATTAACCAGAAAGAACTGGTGGGGTTGCTCAAAGCCGTGGCCGACCACAAGGCCTTTGGGCGCGATAATGCAGATATCGCTTTAAGGGAGCTACTTCGCTGCCTGGTCCGCAACAAGCAGACATCCCAGTATGCCACAGAGCTTGCTACGTGCAAAGAGATGATCGACAGCGGCCTGACGAGGCAATTCAACAAGCTGAAAAAGGCTGGTGTGTCCGCACTCACCTGGCTGCAGTCCAATGATGGGTTGGCAGCCATCCTCATGCGCAAGGATGACATTGACGTTGTTGTGGCCAGCCAGGGCAAGTGGCGTGAGGTGGCCGCCCCCGTAGCTCGTCTCACGAGCAGCAGTGCCTTAGGCGCGGCTTTGTTCGGCTTTGCAGCCGCCCTTGTGCACGCAGCAGTCTTCGAAGACCAGATTCAAGGCGAAATCCAGAAGGCCTTAAAGTCGGACGTCTCCTTGGCGGTGGTCAATGACTTGAAGCTTCGGTGCCTTACGTTTGCCAGTGACCTGAAGCGCTCTACCGTCACTGGCCAGAAGCGGACGATCAGTGTTACTTTTGCGGCTGAAAAGCTGCAACTCGTTGTCGCTGACGTGGCTTTGGAGATTCACTTGCGCCTAATGGCTGCTGTGAAGTCAGAAGCCCTGCTATGTGGCCATGTTAAGAGACTGCCATACGAACTTTGGGTGCTGCCATCAGTGCACTCACATGCGTCAATCAAGATTGATCCGGATGTGCTCGCGGAGTGTGCGCAATGTCGTGCTCAGGCAGCAGAGATGTTGCAAGAATCTGGGGCAGAGACCTTCATGGACATGAAGCGGGTGCTTTCCAAGAACGCGGCTGTCCTCACCACTCTAGATCCGAGCTTTCGCTTGGAGCTAAGCTTTCTCGAAGACCGTGCAGAGGAAGTCTTGAAGCAGAAAGTGCAGAACGAGTTGCTGGAGTTGCTGCCATCTCCAAAGAAACAGAGCGGGATGGTGCAGTGCCTTGCTAAAGTCCAAGAGCTCAGCAAGTCCGATCTTATCAGCTACGCACCTCCTGCTGTGAAAGCTATGGCCGCCAGTCTTGAAGAGATTGTTGCCGGGCTCGTCAAAGGCGTTGGCCCAGATAACAATGTGGCAGCTTCCAGTGGCTTCTTCAAAGCTGTGATGTTGCGCCTCCCTTACTTTTTGAGCGAAGAGATTGCGGAAGAGGGTGGCGGAGTCAAAATGCTGCAAGGCGCTGCAGCACTCGCTGCTCAGATGGACAAGATGGCTGTGAAAATGCAGAAGCAAGATGCTGTGCGATTGGCTGATCTGCAGCAGTTTCAGTCATTCAAGTTCTTGATGGATGCGCAGCAGAAGGACCAACTTAGCAAGTGGGTCAAGAATGTGCTCGCGGCTGGACCTGATGCATCAACGGGCAGTAGCAGCAGCAGCACAAAAATCCTTGCTGAGACAAAGCCTGCTGCCGCAGCAGTGGCAACGTCTGTGATGTCATACTTTGGCTAGTTCAGACACCGAGGGACACCGCATGTGGGCCGCAAGCTCGAGCAAAAATGAGTTTCTCTGGCGCAGCAAGCAGTAAACGTAACGCAAAGCTCACTTGGAAGCCGGGTGGCCGTTTTGTTAGCAAAACACACATGTGGAGACTCCTTCCGCGTATTTAAGCTTCTAATTTGGGTGGCCCATCCTAAATTTCCATACAAGTTGATTGTTCAACTTGCATTTCTGATAAGGCTTCTAAGGGGCCAGGTCGTATGCTCTGCACGCAAATACTTCCGCAGAGCTGTCAGATTCTGGGGAAATATCTTACATGCTTACTTTGTTGGTTTTGTGAGTGCTGCTTGAAGCGGGTTTGGTGGCAAGAGGTTCCAGTTAGACTCGGGCAACTTACCTGCAGTCCTCCGTTGGAGAGTTTGTTGCTTTCGATTGGTTAGGTTTTCCCCAACACCTGTCCCACAAGAATTCCATGCAGTGTATTGGCAGGGGTTCTTGCGTAGCTTATATTTTGTTTGCAGCAGTAGAGCCCAGCAGCTAGGTGCTATAAGTGCAATTCCAGACAAAACATGTAAAAAAATACGGGCGCATGCGCACTGCAGAGACATCTGAAGTGAGGGGTTTCCCCTAGATGCAAACCATATGTAAGGCTACCCGCCGCAACTTACAATTGAAAATTCCTGTCAAGAGTGTTGTGAAGGATACCTAGTGTGAACAGTTGTCAGGCGGTTAGCTCTATAGAAGGTCGATGTTGACCCATATACAAGCCGCAGTTCCTTTGGCCAGGGAGAGTTGGAATAAGTCGGGAGACAAGAGACTGGATGACAAACGCTCCGTGCTGCTGGCAAAGGCGATCGCTGAAGTTGAAGCCTGGCTGGTTATGTGTCAGGCGCAAAGCCGTCTTTCGAAAAAAGGCACTTCAGGCCTCTTTGCCTGCTCCAGAAAGATTGTCAATTGAGGTCGAGGAGCTGCACTCGAGGCTCAGGTCAAGGTACCGCTGACCAGCTTTGGGAAGAAGTGGCCGGGATGAGAGAGCCGTGGACGATGATGGCAAAAGCCTTTGAAGCACCCAATACATACCCTATGAGACTATAACAGTTTCCATTTTCTTTTCCATTATCCCTATATAACCCCTATATAATTCCTATATAACTCCAAAACAACCCCAACAAGTTTGCATCGCTTTCGAGTTGGCAAGGCTCTGCTCAAGAACGGCTTGCGCGACTTGGGCGCGTACATCGCTAGCTCTTGATGCGCCTCGCTTCTCTCGCCAACGGTGTGATGTGTAAATTAATCGCATCCGAATAAAGATTCGGATCCAGCAGCCCTATACCCTGAGCGTAGCAAAATGACTCAAAACCTGGACCCTAGAGAGAAACCTGCACAGTCATACGGCTTACGGTTTACGGTCAGGATCCTCACCCTGACAGAACCTGTTTGGAACCCGCACACGAGTGGCAAACGCCGTCAAGACCCGGTTCCTAGACGTAAACCCAAGCCCTGACCTCAAAATCCTAAACCGCAAACTCTGAGACCTAGAAGCCCTATCAATCCAAAGCCAGTGAAAGCCCTGGACCTTGAAAGCGCTAAAGCCCCTGAAGCCCTAAACCATGCGAAAACCCTAGAAGCACAAAGCCGAGCAAACCTTGAAACCCCCCACGAAAGGACATACCGGACGTTCAAGCGGTCTCGGCCGACCGGGATGGTCTTCATTCGCAAAGCAACCGGGACAAAGTTGAACAATACTTGCAAGAAGAACAGTATCAGCAAGAAGAAGAGGAAGTAAGGGTAGTAGCGGAAGCCGTGGTGGTAGTGGTAGTGGTAGTGGTAGTGGTAGTGGTAGTAGTAGTAGTAGTAGTCGTAGTCGTGGTGGTGGTGGTGGTGGTGAGGACTAGTCGCAGTGTACTGGCAGTAGTAGTTGTAGCGGCAGCAGAAATACTAGTAAGCCAGTCAAGGTTTTGAACATTGAATAATTCATGAACAGTAACTGCGTTCGTTTTGGACTCTAAAGTCGTATTCCAATGTCATCAGCCACTGTTGCCCATGGTACTATATGGGGAACATTCAGTGTTAGGCAGCAAAGGTGGAAGCGAGTGTTGGACGCAAAGGCATGTGGGTCAAAGCTGAACGTGTTTGTTTACAATGTCTTTTCCATTAAGTTCCAGTAAGGAAAATGAAGCCATGTTTCATTATTATCCCAGTGCGAAACCAGGTAACCGGCCGTCCTTCTACACGTGGAGGCTTGTCTGGGAATCTAGGGTGTAGGCTACAAGGTTTTCGAGCTTGGGCTTTAAGGCCTAGGGTTTTTCAAAGGCCCCCCCAACAACTTGTGAATTTGGCCAATGTGGGTCCTATTTGTGGGTATTGAGGCTCTATTCCGGGAATTCCTAGGGTCTGGGGCCTTAACCCTGGACGTGGTATTAGACCTCGAGTCAAGGTTTAGGGTTTTGCCCCGTCTTGGCTTTGATATTAAGGTAGAGACATCTTTTAAACAAATCTTAGCCAGATCTGAGTTAGGGCTTAAGGCTTGCTTCTAGAGGTTGTTTGGGTTAAGGATTTAGGGTTTGGGATTGTTTGGGTCCACGTTGCGAATCCTTCAGATTTTTTGCATTCACGCGGCACAGCAGACAAGGACGTTTCTTTTGCACATGATTTCCCGTATGCAACTGCGAAGAAGATGTTTTTCTTCGTGGGAAACAGCGACTAAGGTATGTCAATAATGTATGTTTTCATTTTTCTGAGGTTATCGCGTCCCCAAAGCTACAGAAGAATCATGATTTCAGTGGGGTAATGTCAAGTAGGCAGGGGTTGTTCATGCCTTTGGTGGTTAGATAGAAAATGCGTCATGTAGTATGTATATGTATATATACATAAGTATTTTTATTTACACATCCATACATCGATCTGGGGTGTCGAGGGCGACCTTTGCATGAAAACAAGGCTTTGTAATCCATCCGGGTTTAGGGTTTAGGGTTTAGGGTTCAACTATAATAGCTAGGTATGCACCCACATGCCTAATGTTCAAGAAGACGCTGTAAATCCTAGAACCCATGCTTTTGTATTTGCGCAGTGCTCAGGCCGGAAAAAGGGTAACAGCAACGTACGAACAGAAGCCAAAAAGACTGACGGTTCTTTGCCATTGATTTTCCATATCAGGGCTCTCAAAAGTAGAGTTTTTTTGGGGTTTCCTAAAAGAAAGGACGATGGAAAACCCTATACAGTTCCGTGGCTGTGGCGTAGGGAAAGCATTCATGCAGACTGGTCTAGTGGTCCATGTGGCATAGCCACCCTTAGCAGGCATCCAGACGCCAGGCGCATGCACATACGGAAAATGGGGCGAAGACAAAAACTGTCTCGAAATGCACCTCCGTGATTTCCGATACTTTTGTTGGATAGGCCTTCTAGAATGACCATTGCTCCAACCCCGCAAAGTCGTTTCGGGAAAAAACCCATACCTCCTCAACAGTTCTACATGTATCTTGGGAACTTTATTGGGGTTTCCGAAGGTTAGGAGTACCATTTCCAAATATTCTGGGGTAATATATTGGGGTCCCCCTACTTAAGGGAAACTCCCTGATGAGTATTTTGTTGGAATCTAAGACTGCAAACTTGGAGTCTTAGAGTTGGATAGAAGGCCCACGTGATGAGGCCCAGGGAGTTGGAGTTTACACTCGGTAACAGTTGTGGTGAATGGAAGTTTCTCACGAACATTTGTATACAATCTTGGAAAATGACCGCAATACTTCGATACAATCCCAAAGAAGCCTCAAGTCTCGCGTCTGCAATCACGATCCTTATATGATCCCAATAGATCCGCAGAGTCCCTAAGGTATCCCCAATTTGAGAACACCCAAATCTTCCTAAAACGTAAAGGCGCAAACCTAGACCCGTAAACTCGAAACCCGAAGCCCTGCAACCTCCACAGCTGGGTCAATGTTGGAAGTTCTTATAAAAAACCTTGTACAGTTCAGAGTTTACGGTATTAAACCCTAAACCCTAAACCCTCAACCCTAAACCCGGTAAAAAGTTCCTTAACCTGCCCTCCTTTGGGGTTGAGGGTTTAGGGCCCTTACTCGTACCTGGATCCTCCAATGTAGTTCCTTTTGGGCTTGGTATAGTTTGTTGGTCAGGACTCTTAGTAGGACTACCAATGACTACCAAAGCAGTACCCCATTGGAGGGTCGAGGTAGGATCCTTTTGGGAGGTTTGGGCCAGGGTATCTGTGATTAATCTTAAAGCCCAACTAGAAAAAGGCAATTACAAGTGCCGTAATAATCTTCCCAGAATTCAGCATCCAAAAAGAAACCTAGATCTTCCATAGCCCAAACTGCAAGGCCCTAAGCCATGGACCCCCAACCTGATTGCGGCTACTAAGCGCAAGCAGTTCGCAAGACTCTTTGTCGCAAAACTGTCAACCCCAAACCTGGAATCTCTAATCAGTAAGCTCTACACCCTAAACTGGGAGGTTGCCGAGCAACATGCCTGATGGTGTGACGGTGGCTCCTAATCGCATTTTGCATTCGCGGCAGCGCATTGAGCTAGACTCCTTCCTGAAGGACGCCTATTTGGCAGGTCAGGAGGCCTTAGCAGCAGTACTTCTAGTCCCGATAAGCCTTATTTGGGTTATTCTCCGAAATGTGGGCCATTTTTGGTTATAGATTATATTACGGCGCCTAATATTTAAGGGTACGAAAATGGGACCCTAATTTGGGGAACTACGCATATAGTAAGCCCAAGTCTCCCCATGATGAACCCAGTTACCAAGTTCTCTTATCTTCAAAGCAATGTAGACCCCTGATTAGGGGAATATTGAGGTCATATAGGGATAATGGAAAAGAAAATAGAAACTACTATTTAGGGTTTGGGGTTTGACTCATGATTACTAAGCCCCCTTCTTTTAAGGACCTTCATGATGTTAGTGATACCTATTGCAATCTCATTAAGGGGAGGGGGTGTATTAATTAAGGGTCTACATTACTGTTCAGGGAGTGATGGTTCGGGCTGAAGGAGTTTCGGCTAGGGTCTTTGCGCTTCGGGTTCAGGGGTTGGTGCAGTTAGGGCTTATGACTTGAGAGGCTTAAGGCTTACGATGTTTCAAGCCCCGGCTTGAATCACAGATCTGAGTTTAGTTGACTTTTTTCCTCCGCTTGCTTTTGACGTCTAGGGTTCGTGGTTGGGGTTTCGGGATGACGGACAGCTGCGACGTGTTAAGACTACAGCGTGGCTTGGGTGCCCACCTACTGATAGTTTTACATTTGCGTAATTATACGTAAGTGATCACGAATATATCTTGTGGACTACTAACCCAGGCCCCTGATTAACAAACGCCCTCCCGTTGATAGGGAGTATAATAGGCATCCCGATATTCAGGCTCTTAGAGGGAGGGGGCTTAGTAATCATGAGTCAAACCCTACACCCTAAACCCTAAATAGTAGTTTCCACTTTCTTTTCCATTATCCCTATATAACTCTAATATCCCTCCCCCCTATTACTATATCCTATTCCTAACCCCTTTTAAAGGAGGGGGTTTATTTATCATGACCCGGAACTACAGCCTGCTAATACGAAATGAAGAAACAAGTGGGCCAGAAAATGTTAGAAATGGGACGTGCGTATTACCGTAGTGAGGTTTATGCAGTTTATGTCCTGAGCCTCATAAATAGTTACGAGCATATGGCCGAGGTTCCTTGTACAAGTATGGTCGAAGGTACTTCAAATGTTCCAGACCACGTAGAGGAACCAAAAAATGGAACCCCCCAAAATGAACCCATTACTTCATTTGGGGAAACCAGGGGATTTATAGGGGGTGGGTCCTTTGTTTTGGATCCTTTAGGCGTCCTAGACCTAAATCCTAGGCCCTAAACCCCAAACCCTACATCCTATGTTATGGGGATTTTTCAAGGTGATACTAGGAGTTTAGCCCTAAACCCTATGGTAACTGTTCCCGCAGCTTGGCATGAGTGGCGGGGCAAGCTGCCGCCAATCGTCACCTGCACTTTATGTGTCTTTTCCTGCGGCTTAGGCGTTAGGGTAGTAGGGTTTAGAAATTAGGGTTTAGGGAAATTGGGTGACCCTAATAAGATACAAAAAAAACTTGAATCCTTCTAATGGGCTCCCAAGAAAGGGATCCCCAATTTTGGGGCCGCTCCTATGAAACCCTAAGCCCTAAACCTGAAACCCTAAGCCCTAAACCTACTCCCTAAACCCTAAACCCGCGGACTGCAACAGCATTGAAGTCACATAGGCTATAGTTATAGTCAAAACTCCCCAGGTTTTTTTTTAGTGGGTTATATAAGGTTTACGGTTGAGGGTCTAAGCATTTTTTAACGGATTTTTTAATAGTGGTCTCTTATAAGGTTTAGTACGGGGGCTACGAGAACTTTCACTATAGCTTACATAGGCTTTTCTCAAGATTATGGGCTCCTTTTGTTTCTACATGTTGGTACGGGACTTTGAGAACTGCCCACATGTCAACGGGCTTGAGGAATTTTGTAGGCAGGAATTGGCTCAGGAAGCTTGCGAATGCTGAGGAACCATTGCATTTCCGTGGTAACCCCACGGAGGACTTAACGCTCCCAAACCCTAAGCCCTAAACCCTAAACCAGGGTTCCGAAGCAATTGGCTTCACGCCTTGCAGTACTACCCCCCTAAACTGGATCAATGTTTGGGATCCTTTATACTGTTCGGGGCATGGGATTCCCCATTATTTATGTAAAAAGGATCCTTTTTTCTTGGTGATCGGTACGGGCCAGACCGAACCTTTTTTTTCTGTAACGTGGACCAAGTAACCCTATAGATCCCCTACCCAAAGCCCTAAACCCTAAACTCATGGCTTAGGCCGCGCATCCATGCCTCGCGCGACAGCACCGGCGCCAGCTTTTCCCGGGGCCACCAAAGGCTGCGGCCAAGCACCCGTGGGTGATCGATCAACACCAGCGCAAAAGGCTGGCTGGGCTGGCAATCGCTGATGTGATCACGGCAGGACCAATCCCGTCCGTACATGAGTGCCAGGGGCTACGCAAATCGCAGCCAAAACGGAAGGTAATGTCAACACTGCTTGGCGGCAGCTTCTGGATGCCAAATGGAACTTTTGCTAGAAGTCGTTCAAACATAAATCCGCCAGATGCCCTTTGCAACTCACGTGTGAGCCACAGTCTAAACTCATTATAGGGAGTTATACAAGAGATTTGAAAGGGGACCACTATTGTAGGGGCTAAGGAAGGGTGATATTAGGAGTTTGGACTATGGCTCTCGCATCTCCACCCTCCTCCTCCTCACAGTCCCGCAGGGTTCTTTTACCCATATTTACCCCTTTGCAGGCTGTCTGTCTGCCAGCCTTCAGATGTTTGGAGCACGCTACGTGCAAAAAGTAACTGCATATTTTTGGGGTTGTAGCCCTGCTTGGGCAAACCTGGGGGGATTATTAACCTCCCGAAAGCTACCTAGCACATAGGCTACTCACGGTACCTTGTGTGAGATTGTTGCACGCAAACATGTCGTTGCAAAATTAGGGCCGGCCCACAAGAATCTTAGGTGGGGGCCTGGTTTGCTATAGGGCTTAGGGTTTAGGCAAGCCTTTTAGAAACCCTAAACCCTAAACCCAAACCCTATGGTTTAGGTAAGCCTTTTAGAAAAGGACAAGGGTCTTTCTAGGATCCTGCTCAGTATTCTCTAGCTGAGCCCCAGGTGATTCCATACCTTCAACCCTAGACTCTAAACTCGGTATTGGGGTTATACAGGGGATAATGGAAAATAACATGGAAACACTACAATGGGTTATATGGGGATTTATATTGGGGTTATATTGGTCTGTAACTCTTACCCTAAGGGTCCATGTACCTAATAATTGGGGACTTAGGATGATGGTAATAGTAATTATAGTACAGGGTTAAGGCAGGTATATGATTATTAGGTACTTGGACCCTTAGGGCTATACTGACTTAGCCAACCGAAGAACTTTAAGCTTGTTGGGCTTTCTTGTTTCGGTGTCCAGAAAAAAGTTTGAACTTTGTTTTAAGGCTTGGTTATTGGGGAAGAGCGTATAGGGTTAGGGCTTAGGGGTTATAAGCCTAAGCCGTAAGCACAAACAGGAGGTCGCCAAGCATCCGCGAAAGTTCAAGATTTGGGTGGAGCTCCGCCGCAAGCGTTCAGGACCTTGTTGTAGTTGACCGGGTCCACGTTCAGGATACCTTTCATACTTTCATGGGTTTAGCGTCTGGGGTTCAGGGATAGTAGATCGACTTGACCTATCTGTGCGTAGGTCCCTCCCCCTAAGTCAGCCCCCCTTGAGATTAGGGATACATTTATACAGGGATAAGTAGGGGGCCGGGACACGTGGTGTGTAAATGTATATATATACATATATATATATATGTATATTTGTTTTTTTGCATGTATGTATCTGTGTGTGTGTGTGTGTGTGTATGTAGGCTTTAGGGTTTAGGGACTAGAGTTCAGGGTTTAGGTATAGTACGCCCCATAATGGAGAGTCAAATGGACCAGAAAAGTAAGATTGAATGGAAACTGGGATATTTAGTGGGTTCACATGGGTTATTCGAGGTATATGGAGATTTTCCAACCATGGTTATGATGCAGGTCCTCAGTGTAGGGTTCCTGTAATATCAACGGGTCCCGACGGTCCCGCAAGGATTTCCCCCATTTGGGGAACCATAGCTTAGGCCAAGTCCCACTTCAAAGGATGCAGTTTGCTGGATGCTGTAGGGACATTGCTTTGTTGGTGTTTTCAGGCAACAATAGTTCCAGTCTACAGTCTACAAGCATGCTAAAGAACAGAGACTCCGCCCCTAAGCCCAAACCCCCTCAACCCCAAACCCCTACACCCTGAATCCCGAATCCTGAGCTCTAAACCCTGAAGCCTAAACTCCCAAGCCCAGGATAAATAGAGATTGTATGAGATCATAAACAATCAAAAGCAAGATAAACAAATTGTCAACACCCCATGCAGGCACGAAGCTTTTAATTTTAATTACAATTTTATAAAGCCCCAAACTTTAGCCCCCAATCGATTACCCTTTATCAGACCCCGGAATACTATTACCTGAAGAACGCCATGATGGGGACGTGTTTAGGGTCTAGGGTAGGCTGTCATAAAGAGCTCATTGGGACATATGGGATATTTATAGGGCTTCATATTAAGGACAAAAAAAGGTGACTCAACGCTAATTCCCGAAACCCTAAACCCTAAACTATAAACCCTAAAACCCTAAAACCCTAAACCCATTGTAGTAGTTTCCATTTTCTTTTCCATTATCCCTATATAACCCCTATATATCCCCTAGTATCCTGGGGAATCAAGGGATCCAGGAAGTTAGGGCACAGGGCCTCGGGAATGAAAGAGATTCCGGACGGGGTGAGCTTGTTCGGAAGTCGGCTCCACGGCTTTTAGGGTTTAGGGTTTTAGGGGTTTAGGGTTTAGGGTTTTAAGGTTTTAGGGTTTAGGGTTTTAGGTTTAGGGTTTTAGGGCT
>CAJNIZ010010691.1:0-19038 GCA_905231905.1 Symbiodinium pilosum | reverse complement strand
AGGGTTTAGGGTTTAGGGCACTCGTGTAGAAGCTTGTGGGGGGCTGGAATGTCCATGAATCCTAAGCCTCAAGCCCTGAACACTAAATCCAGGACCCAACCCTCGGCCTCAAGACCAGAGCTTTAAACCTAAGCCCTTAACTTACTGGTGGTTAGCAGGGAATATGGGAATATAACCTCTATATAATCTCTGCGACCTCAGCCCTGAGAAGCCCTTTGCCTGCACAACCTAAGCCTGAAAGCCCGACACCCTAAACCTCAATCCTTAAACACCTAAACCGAAATACATGGAGGTGGAATTGGGATAATGGAAAAGAAAATGGAAACTACTACATTATGTAGGGTTATATAGTCATGGTGGACCTGAACCCCTCAGCCCCGACCCTTATACACGCTAATTCTTGTAAACGTGTGCTGGCGCCGCTGACATGTTCGGGTTTCTCAAAATGAAGGGGTACCCTGTTAAGGGGTCCCCAAAATCATTATTATAATAAGGGGGTCCATATTAAGATTCCCCGCATTTATGGAAACTACCATAGTATATGCATGTACATATATCACTAGCTGACCCCTATAAGCCCCTTTAAAGGGACCTGATTTCTGTATATCACCCTGAGCCCTACTATACTTTGAACCCTGAACCCTAAACTTTAAACCCTTTAAACCTTAAACCCTAAACCCTTTAAACCCTAAACCCTAAGCCCTTTAAACCCCAAACCCTGAACCCTAAACCCTGAACCCTTTGAACCCTAAACACGAACCCTAATATGACCCTACAATAACCCCAATATAGCCCCATTATTACCCTAATATTTCCCTAATATTTCAAACCCAAAGCCTAAGCAGGATTCCAAGAGCCTGAGCCAGAGGCCAATGACTGGCCGGAGCAGGCAAGGAGGGGGATTTAGGGCTTAGGGCTTTAGGGTTTTAGGGTTTGGGGTTTAGGTTTTAGGGTTTGGGGTTTGGGGTTTGGGGTTCAGGGTTTAGGGATCAGGGTTCAGCGTTAAGGCCTCAGGGGTCAGCATCTCAAGTCCAAGCAATCACTTGTTGAGCAGTTTTTCCTAATGGCGGACAAATGCCCGCCTGCCCATCGGGTTCCACGTCATTAGGATCATATAGCCTATTTCTATTATTTGCGATCCTAAACTCTGATCCCTAAACCTAGGTACTTCACGAACGGCATTCTAATCTCATCATGCTCGAAGAACGTTCGCTTCGAAACGAAAAACCCTGAAACTGAACCCTTGGACGAGAAAGTGTTTACGTGGACCCCCAAAGTAGGTAAACTAATCGCCCAAAACCCCTAATAACAGTCCAAAAGGCTATTATTCTACATACTTTCGGGGTTCAGGTAGGCCTCATTTGGTCATTATGTAAGGCCCCAGTCCCCTGAAACCTTGACGCGAAACCCCAAGGCGTGTAGTTTTGGGAGGTCAAGCAGCTCTTCTCTATTGCGCGCAGCCACGTTTCGACTTCTGAATCCGCATCATTTTGATGATAAGGCTACGGGTCTAGGGGTAGGGTTGAGGGTTTGGGGTTCAAGGCTTTCCCGGACTTCAACAGAAAGTAAAGTGATGGCCCCAAGCCCATGAAATAAAGCTAGTCTTCTACATGCTGTTAAGCATTTTGTGGAAGGGCTGTTGACCGGTAATGATCTTGGTGATATTGCGGTCCATATATGAGCTCTGCATGTTACAAGAGCCTGTGTCTTGGTACGGCCTGTTGTTCAAAATAAACTTGTTTCCACAGCCCTTGTTGGCGAACACCTCAGTGCCCGTAGAATCCCTACATGGCTTTTGCCCTAAACTCCCAAACCCTGTAAAATAGAGCCCCGAATATGTAGGATACCCCAAACCCTCAACCCTTACTGAACTCTTAAACCCCTAGACCCTAAACCCTAAACCTTCAAATTCTCAAACTCTTAGACCCTTAGACCCTAAACCTTGTAACCCTTGACCCTAAACCCTATTCAAGCTATACCCTATAAACCCCAAACCCACAACTCTGCATTGCAGAGACCGCGCTTTTTCGGCCCTAGGGTTGCACTAGAGAGCTCTCCGGAAAGCACGTTTTAGGATGTTTTATTAATGGAAACTACTATATAGTATTTTGGGGTTATATAGGCATAATGGCAAAGAAATGGAAACTGCTATAATGGCGGTTAGGGTTCAGGGTTTTGGGTCCAAGGTCCTAACCATTAGCCCTTAATGAGGGCCTCTACCTGTTTCCTGGGTCCTATGTAGGGCTTTATTGGGTATGTGCTAGGTATTCTGCGATCCCAGGATTAAGGGCCCATGCTGAAACCTCATAGTTCCAGTGCTGACAGGCTTGGGATTTAGGGATTCAGGATTTGGGGATGTAAACCTTACCCCGAAACCCTACACCCTAAACCCTAAGCCCTAAACCCTAAAATCCTAAACCCTAAACCCTAAGGGTTTAGGGATTTAGGGCTCGGAAAGGCATTTGAGAGGCCATCCTGGGATCACGTCAAAGTGAGGAGTTCCAAAATGAGGGTATGCCCCTTATTAAGGGTTTAGTGTTTAGGGATTTAGGGTTTAGGGTTTAGGGATAGAGACCCGGGACCCCTTTTTCTTGGAAAGCCCCATGTGATGTTGTCAAGAGATGTATGAAGACCGTGTGTGGCCTGTGCTTCTGAGGGGAGATTCTAGACATCAGGAAGTTGCTTGCATGGAAACACACCTGCGGTTTTGGGGCTTAGGTGTTTAGGGATTAGGAGTCCAGGGTTCAGGGCTTAGCGGTTTAGGGTTAAGGGCGTAAACTCCCCAACCCGAAGGCCTAAGTTCCCATTGCTGCAGCCTCAACCCAACGCGCGAAGCTCTCAACCCTGCACCCTCGACCCAAAACACTCAACCTTGCACCCTCAACCTTCCTCCCAAAATCTCCAAACCCGGTAAGGTAAGGGTTTAGGGTTTAGGGCTTTCTGGAGAGTCTCGTGAGATCCTTAGGGATTGACCTTGGAGGAGCAGAAAAGCCGGAGATCGGTCCCCCTGCAAGTTCCTTTAGGGTTGAGGGTGGGGGGTTTAGGATTTTGGGTCCAGCACATGTAGGAATCGAAAGTTGAAACTGTACGCCACCAGTACGGGTCCTTAATCCCTTGGTCCCTTTATCTATCCGATATGTACAACTTCGTATCTTTGGCTATGTACAGGTCCCCTGGAACCCTCTACAAATCCTAAGGTGACATGTTGATTGCTCGTACTTCTGAACTTAAAAGAAAGTTAATTGCCAGCCTACATCCTACATAATGACGCGGGTTCGCCAACCACGCCTCCAAGGTTCCCCCTTAATTTGGATTCATTTGGTCTTTGTCGTGGCTAGTTTGGCAGGGGCCATAGGGGCAGTAAGTAGTATACTGTAGGGGCCTTGAGTATTACCCTTAAACCCTAGACCTGCGCTCTATAGTAGCTTTCATGTTCTTTTTCCATCCTCCACATTTAGTCAGTATTCCGGCTGCCTGCAGTAGACAGTAGACGGGTGTGGTTAAAAGCCCATGATATTTCCTCGACACCACCCGCATGGGAGACGGCCACAGGCTTTAGAGTTTATGGGTTAGGGCCAGCCAGACCACATGTATTCCACGACTACAAGTGCTAGGACTTACATCCATACTAATTCCGACCCTGAACCACTACAATCAGGGGGCCCCCCTAAACCCAAAACCCTTAAACCATAAACCCCTGAACCCTAAACCCTAGGCCCCTCCTTGCAAAGGTCTAGGTTTAGCTTACACCCCAAAGGCGGCGAGTTTGGGGCTTAAAACAGGTGATTTTACCATAGGCGTCCCTTAAATCTACGTGGGACACTCTGAAAATGATCTTTTCAGATCCTAAACAGAGAGGGATTCCCTATAATCACCCTCTAAACCCCAGAGTCCGATCCCATGGGGTCCCCTGTGGCACCCCATATCACGGACCTTTCGTTTCTGGTTCAAGCTGGCCTCTCAAAAGACTAGTCTTTCAAAAGACTAGTCTCAAAGGTTGTTAGAGAGTTGAGAGTTTAGATTCAAGCACTTTGCTGGTTTAAAGTTTGGGATTCGGGGCTCAAAGGTTACGTTTTAGGATTGAAGGTTTAGCTTTTAGTTGTTAAAGCTTAGGGTCTAGAAAAGCGCGGCTGCAGTTCACCGAATCTGGTTCACCGAATAACGTGTCACCCCTGGATTCTGCAGACCGAATACAATATGTGTCATTCTGGGCTCCGTATTATTGAAATTTGAGCTGTGGGCTTACGTGTGACTTATCTGAAAAATCCAAAAAAGTCTTCCATCATCTGCAAGAAACCTGAGACGCCAAACCCTGCACTTCAAAACTTGAGTGAAACCCAATGGGCCCTAGAAAGGCGTAGGCTGACTTTGCTCCTCCATACACTTCCGGACAACCGCTACCAAAGCGGACTTTGCGGCTTTCATGTCTCTCATTGGCGGACAGCGCATGAAACTGCATGATTTCTAGGAACACCACCGTGAGCACGCAATGGTCATAATATATGGCATTCGAACTCACCGTTCCACTTCTTCCAGGGGGCGATAGCTCATCTGTTTACATAATTTTCCGGTTGTTACGGCTCGACTGCCACGCCTCCACGTGATGACTTACCCCTCCAGGAGCATTGTGCCCGTTATGTTTGGCTTCGGGCGTGTCAAACGGGTTGTTGTCAGCATAACGACCGCTATGGGAATGTACATAGCGTTCCTCCTGGCAGACACAGTTTCATCTATGCCCTACGGAAATATGAAAATACCCTCCTAATGATAAAGCCCTCCCCTACTCAATAGGGAAAGTTCATGTTGAGGGGGGTGGCGGGTTCTTATGAGAAGGAGGGGTTGTGGATTAGTGACTGTAGCTCGCCTTGTGTTTCAGTAGCTATGTTTCTCTGCAGCTGCAGAGATTTCATGCTGAGCCTCGACCCGAAGCCCTAGATCTCAGACCATTTCAGAGAGTGGATCTCTAAACCCTAAACCTCAAACCAATGAGGGAATAGAAACCAGAAGAGGGACTAGGAACGAGAATGCCATCAATTTAGAGTAAAGGGTTTAGGGTAGGGCAGCAGGGAGTGGGTTGCCATAGTAGTTCCCATAAGTAGACCTTGTAACCCATTCTTTCTTCGTCCATAAAGCAAACCCTAACCCCTAAATCCTCAACCTTAACCCTAAGCTGCAAAACCTAAGCCCTAAACCAGCAGGGGCAACAGGGGAATCCCCGGCTGGTTCTGCAGACCGGCAAGTTAGTACGAAATTCTATGTGGAAGTAGGCAGAACCAAACTCATCTAATGACCTACTTGGTCTGGGTTGCTGTCAAGGAACTTAGTTCAAGTTACTATATTGGGGAAGCCATATGCATAACTATATGTATACCCACTATGGTAACTTCCGTTGAGTTCCTTAACAGCAACCCAGATCATCTACTTAATCTGCTCCGCCCAGCCCCGCTGACAACTTCTGTCGGCACTCAGTTGTTTTGAGCGGTCTCGCGTCGACATACAGTGCTGGGCGAAGGGGCATGCAGACAGAAGTAAAGGTTTCCAGTAAGTACGGGCCCCTTTTGTGAGCTTCTCAAAAGAGGATCTTCTAATGTTGGGATCTATATTGGGGCGCGTGATGTGCGGAAACCCTAGGCCCTAAACCCTAAATCCAACGCTGAATGCTAAATCCTACTCAAGGTTCAGCTTCGGCACAGTACACGGAGGCTAAGTGAGGGGGAATCCTAGGGGGCAGGTGTAGTATAGGAGTTAGGGTTCAGGGTTTGCGGATTTAGGGATTTACTGGCGTAGAGTTCAGGGATTTTCGGTTTAGGGTTGAGAGGTTTGGGGTAGTTTCGGAACCCTGAACTTTAGACCCTGGACCCCGGGCGTATTGCTTTTAATTTCGGGTTCTGAGTCTGGAGGTTGCCTAGAGGCAAGTGGCTTCAAAATGAGCCATAGTCTAAACTCCTTAAAGGGTGGTTATATAGGGGATTATGTAGGGGTCCACTATAGGGTATATTAAGGGGGATACTAGGAGTTTAGACTGTAGCTCAAATGAACAATGAGGATGTCGGGGTGTATTCCTTTGTATTTGGATTGTCGGAATGAACCTGCATGTAGAAGCAGGAGAAGCCTTGTGTGACTCAAGCAAGGTTACATACTCAAAATCGTAGGCTTCTACAGTAAACCCTAAAGCCTTAACCCAAGAAACACCCTAAACTACCCTAAACCCTATAAACCCTAAACCCTAAACCCTAAACTGGGGTTCCAAGAAGTAGGACTAGAAATTTGACGGCGCAGGGGTTACCCTAAACCCTAAACCCTAAACCCTTAGCTCAAGATAGAAAGCTGCAGGACCTTGCCATGATAATTAGGGCTCCAGTACAGGAGCCCCTAAACCCTATATGAGCTGTAGTCTAAATTCCTCAAAGGGGGGGTATATAGGGGATTATATAGGGATAAACTACTATAATAATGGAGAATCAAATGGAAAAGAAAATGGAAAATGAAATGGAAATGAGGGTTAGATGGGGGTTTATAAGGATTAGGGCTTTATATGAGCTATTGTCTAAACTCCTTAAAGGGGGGGTATATGGGGGATTATATAGGGGACTACTAAAGGCGCTATTAAGGGGGATACTAGGAGTTGAGACTATAGCTCATATACCCTAAATCCTCAACCCTAAGCCCTAAACCCTAAACCCTAAATTTCCGCAATGTAACCCCTATGTATCCCTGGGTCTTTGGGTATTTCGGTGTACGATTTGCTTTTACTACAAGCCCCTGATTTCATGGTCTAAGGTTTCTTGCGTAAGCTCTCAACGCTGTGAGACATGTGCCGCTTGCGTTGCCTCAGGGCGACAGCACTTATGAGAGTTTGCCTGGTAGGTTTCCGAAAGCCAGGAATCCCTGAATCAGGTTATATTGAGGTTATATAGGGATCATGGAAAAGAAGATGGAAACTACTATACTGGGGTTATATAGGGTTCATGGTTTAGAGCTTCTTTCTGAGGTTCACAGTGACATCCTTGAGACAATGTCCCTTTGAATTGTTTCTCTGATCTGGGGACCTTGTCATCAATGACTTTGAGGCGTTCAAAATACCACCCAGTAAACCTTGAACCGCATGAGCCCCTTTCTCGGGCTCCTGGTGCTCCAGCTTAGAAGAGTATTGGCATTTTTTGGGGTTGCCCGAAGTATTAGAGGCCCTATGAAAATGGAAAGCCAAGAAGGGCACCTTGACTTTGATAACCGCCATATCAGCTGACCTAAAATTCAGCTTGGCTTAGCAGATGTGACGCTTCTGGCGCATGATCTCAAGCAATTTAGGGTTTAGGGTTTAAGGGTTTAGGGTTGCTTTAGGGGTTCTTAGGGTCTCCCAATCCGAACTTAAAGTTATGCGCTTTTAGGGGTACTAATCCGTTGTAGCTTGTGGCATAAGGGCTAGAAAAAGTGGGTTCTTGATTTGGGTAAGCTATCCGTATGAGTGGGTTTCAAAAACGAATTTCCACTGTGTGGATTACTTTTCACCCGAAATGCCAGGTGCTGTACGTTTCCTCAGTTCAAAATGGGCTCACAAATTGGAGAAGAAGGGTGTTAAACCCTAAACCCTGGACCCCAGACCCTAGAGGGGGAGGGGGATGTACGTGTGTCGCACATGATAGCCGTATACTTCAGTTCGATACCTGGATCAAAGTGGGGCTCTGTTTTTCAACTTGTGTTAAAGTTAAACCCGATAAGTAAGGACTATATCACATATATATATACATTTACATGTACAGAGCATAATTCTGTAGTAGGATTTCACTGGGAACCAGACATTATATGGTAGTTGCCCAAAACAAGGGGACCCAAATATAGACCCCAAAATGCCTTAATCCTTATAATGGAGACCCCCAAAAAGGTACCTTAAACCTCCATATCCAAACCCCTAAACCCTAAACCTATCCCAATATTCGGAAGTGACCAGGCAAAGGTTTCCCTAGGGATCCAAGTATACAAATAATACTTACATTGGGCCCAAAAGTCTGTAAATATTACCTACATTGGGCTATTTGGATCCCTAGGGTTTGCGTTTAGCAGCAAGTTGGCCGGGAGCCGACATGCGACGCCGGTGGGAGTTCGAAAGCCCTTGACTTGCGAGTCTAGAGTCTTATGAGCTATAGTCTAAAGTCCTTAAAAGGGGGATATATAGGGGACTATACAAGGGACTACTATAGGGGTTATTAAGGGGTATACTAGGAGTTTAGACTAGAGCTCTTATGCATTCCCTCAACCCTACAGAGTAGGGCTTAAGGTTTGCTGTTGGCACCCTTCTAGTTGCAGGAAGTAGCATAAAGCTTTGATGAGAGGATCTCCCCTCGGGGTGATATATTCATGTAGAGAAGACTTACCCTAACCAGAAACCCTAAACCCAGCCTGAAGTGGTATAAGCCCAGCCTTAAGACGTTTATAACCCCAGCCTTATGTTTCAGAGTCTATGGTTCAGTTAACCCTGAGACATAGGCACGAAGCCCCAGAACACAAGCCCTTGGGCTGCTCACGGACGGGTACATCCGGTTTGCGCTGCCTCGTGCAAACATGGAATCAAAGCGGTCCCAAATGGATTACTGCCTTGTTCGCAGGACCGACATTGGGCTGAACAGCTGTCTGCTTGAGGGAAATAACACAGCCTGAGCCGAATGTAGAAGGGGCTGGAAGCCTTCTTGAATTATGCAGGAAGAATTGATAACAATTATGTGTATATTTTAATTTGGAGGTAGCATCTGAAACCTTAAACCTTATTCCCCAGACTTGTTATATAGATGCCTTCATTCACGCAGATGTGGCTTCCTATGCAACAAGGGTTTTTGAAAATCTCTCGCCGGCAGCGAGACTTGCATCACGTGGCTAAGCTTGCAGTAGCCTGGGATCTCAGCCACAGAGCTTTGGATATTCCCGAGTATGAACATCCTGCCTTTCAAAGACACTAAACCTTAAAACCCTGGACCTGGAATGCACGTTCCCCTTAACCCCGCCACAACATAGGCCTTATGCTCTGAGTCGGCAGTGCTGCGTCCTGCGCAGCAGACATATGCCCAAATGACCTGAAGCCTAAACCCCAAATCCAAAACCCTAAACCACCCTAAAGTGTAACTCCTTATGTCTGGGTGACATTGCAATAATAACCCTGAGTCCATAACCCTAAGCCCTGAAAATAACCCCACTTAAGCCATCAAAATAAAACCTACTGTTGATCCTGAACATCCTGCATGAGCTTGATACACTATAGTACCATTATTCCCAGTATACAAGATACATAGGGTCATGCAGGCTTCTTCGTATCCACCACAAACTCTAACTCAAACTGCCAATCCCTAGGCCTTAGCCCTCAACCTTCATGTGAGCTATAGTCTAAGCTCCTATCCACCGTAGTACAGGAGTCCGACCGGAATCTCCTTGTAATGCTGATGTTCCCCTACGGTCCCAGGCGCCTCCTGTTTAGAAGCTCCCACAGGTCTGTGGGGCTGAGGTTGGCTTTGGGGGGTCTTAGGATTCAGGTTTTTTAGGATTTAGGGTTTAGGATGCAGGGTTTTTGGTTTAGGATGTAGGATTTAGGGTTTTTAGGATTTAGGGTTTAGGTTTCAGGGCTTAGGATGTAGGATTTTGAATTCATGGTTCAGCAGGGTTTAGGGTGTAGGATTTAGGGTTCAGGATTTAGGATTTGGTGGCTTATAGGGTTCAGGATGCAGGGTTGAGGGTTTGGGGTGGAGGGCTTCAGCTGGTCAAAGCATTATGACATGGGGGTTTCCCAAAATTAATCGTACCATTTCGGGGGTCCCCTATTAAGGGGAACTATGACATCATCCCACGTCACCTTACATGCTGGCTTGTATATAGAAAAATGGTCTCGGGCTGGCTCAGTTTTAGGTTCTGAAATGATTATCACATCCCCCGAGCACTAAGCCCTGAACCCTGAAACCCTTTAACCCTAAAACCTTAACCCTAAAACCCTAAACCCTAAAACCCCTAAACCCTAGAACCTTAAACCCTAAATCCCTACACTCTAAAACCCTAAACCCTTAATCTTAAGCCCTTTAGCCTATCCTAGGGGTTTCGGAGTTGGGGACCAAGCCCAGTCGAAGACGTGAAGACAAGCTGCAGCTCCGCTTTCGTTGGCCGTGACTCTGATCTTACTGGGGTCTAATAGGTCTAATATGGGGGCCTAAATAATTAGGGTTTAGGGTTAAGGAAATAATCTTCCAGGTATAATTTCGGTATAATCATAGTATATGTTACGTCAAATGGACCTCAAAATGATATTGGTAATTATCTGGGCCGCTGTGGTAGGGTTTGAACCCTTACATCCTTAACACTAAGCAGCTTAGGGTTCAGGGGTGACTTACTGGGGATTGGCAGGGAATAGGGGAATATCATCCATACGCAATCCCTATATGACCTATTCCCTTAGTCTCTACATAGTAGGGGAACAGGTCATATAGGGATTACATAGGGATCATAATCTCTTATTCCCTACCTACCCCCAGGAAGTGATCTTATTTGACATCCCCTATTAAACCTCCGACGCAACCCTCCCCCTTCCTCAAAATTCCCCCTGAGTTAGTGTGATTTCAGGATAGTTAGGGCGGATGTTTGATTGCACAAGGGTTAAAGTACCCAATATCAAATAATTCGGATGTGGGTAACAGTGCTCATTGTACAGTTTTTTGAGGGGAGTATAAAGTACCCTAAACCCTACACCTTAAACCTCTATGAGCATTGAGCACTCGACCCATTAGGGACGTTCTTCATCCAGCGAGTTCACAAAGAGGACACGCCGACGCACCCCGTTTGGAATCGCAGCAGCCCGTGGCAGCAGGCACGAAGGTTGAACCCTGAAGCCCTAAACCCCTAAAACCCCTTAAAAACCTATAACCCTAACGCCCTAAACCCTTAAAACCCCTAAAAACCTACAACCCTAAACGCCTAAACTCTACACCCCTAAGCTCCAAACCTTTAACCTCAAGCCCTAAAACCGGAAGAGTCCTGGCTCAACAGTGAGAGGTAAGCAGATGGTCTGCTTCAGTGCAGGTACATGTGTATAATGTGGTAAATTGGGTTTATATTGGGTTTATATTGGGTTTATATTGGGGTTATATAGGGATAATGGAAAAGAAAATGGAAACTACAGGGAGTATAGGGCTTATATAGGGATTTTTAGGATATGTATTCGGGTTATATAGGGATAATGGAAAAGAAAATGGAAACTACTATTTAGGGTTTAGGGTCTAAACTCCTAGTATCCCCCTCAATATAGTCATAGGGGTAGTATAGGGATAATGGAGAAGAAAATGGAAACTACTATTTAGGGTTTAGGGTTTAGGGTCTAAACCCCTATAGTCTAACCCTAGACCCTCCAATGTAGTAGCTTTTGTGGCAGCCCTAATAAGCGTCCTAACCAAAAAGCCATACCAAACCCAAAAAGGAACTGCATTGGAGGGTCTAGGAACTCCTTAGAGGGGGTTATATGGGTAACGCCCTTCATTTCGGGTATAGGATGGAGGTTTTAGGGTTTAGGGGGTTATACAGAGGATTCTAGAAGGGACTTCTACGGCTTATTGAGGGAGATACTCGGAGTTTAGACTATGGCTCACATGTGTTAGTGTGAGGTTCGACTCATGTTCTTTAGGGTTTAGGGCTTTGGGGCTTTAGCAGACAGGGTTTCAGGTTAAGAGGTTAGGGCTTAGGGTTTATGGGTTTTGGGGTTTCGCGGTCTTGGGTTTAGGGGCTTCTTCCGTAGCAACTGCTGTCACCTCTTAAACAGCATACATGGGGGGGCCCAATTCTAAACACCATGCGCACAAAAACGGGCATGTATTTTTTGGAAATGCCCGGGTGTGCTTTCTCAAAAGGCAGAGAAGCGACGGGGAGTTCGCTTTGCATGGTGTTTTTTCTTATTGCTGTCTGTCGAGGTTGTCGGCCAAGCGTTCAGCATGAGCTCTCTATGTTGAATTATCCCCAAATTTCGGAGAAGGTTATACCTCTATTCCTGCTGGGGACTTAGCTTGGACCTTAGACCCTAAACCTTTGCGGGTTCCCTTATACTCCTATAATGGGCACCCAAGGGTTAACTCTTAGTAGGGGTCCTAAGTGCCACGTACATTCTAGTGGTGGAGTATGCGTTATTGTATAGCAGCCTCTGTGTCACCTGCGCGCCACAAGATAGGTCCGCCAGACAGGACTGCTCGCCATTTTCCTGTGATGTAACGATCACGGCCTTACGTGGAGGTTCTTGAGACTTAGGGCTTAGGGGTCTATGGGGTCATGGAAAGGAGAATGGACGCTACTAATTTAGGGTTTATAGGGTTTATGGGGTTTGGGGTTAAGGGTTTAGGATTTCGAGTTTAGGGTTGGGGTTTGCGGTTTAAGGCTTGAGGCTAGTGCGGGTTCGTAGCTCCCTACAGCTGGGTTTTGTAGCCCTCAAGAAGTGGATCCGGGTTATAAAATTCCTTTTCTTGACCCTACATATTTCAGGGTAAACCGATTCCAGGCAGGTCAAGAGGAAACTGCTCATAGATGTTTGACCCCAGTTGTTGCTAAGTCCCTTGGACTTCCAAGTGGGAGGAGGTGCGAAAGAGACAGAATCCAGCCTTTCCAAAACTTCCTTAAACCTTAAACCCTAAATGGTAGTTTACATTTTCTTTTCCATTCTCCCAATCTATCCCCAATAAAACCCTTATTTACTTTTCAGAACAGGGCTTTTGTCATCTGATAGCTATAGGGGTCATAGTTTTAGGGCTCGTTTACCCAAACCCTATAATTACTTTCCAAGAAGTTGCTCAGGAAGCCGGTTTGGAATACGTAAGCCCTTAACCCAAAACCCTACACCATTAACCCGTAGCTACTTTGTGGTTTTGGCGGCTCTCTGCGAAGATGCCTCAATTTCTTCCTGCTGGTGCTTAAGAGTGACATGCATGAGTGGGCGCATTTAACCCTAAGGGTCCGGGTTTAGGGTTTAGGGGTCTGGGGTCTAGGGTTTAGGGTTTAGATTTTAGGGTCTTGGGTGTCCGAGTATACAATAATGGTTCAACACTTAGAGGTTGGGGAGAGTGCAGAATGCGCAGGTGTTTGGGGAAGTTCAGATGATCAAGATAAAATTTCTCATACCCAGCCCCCTAAACCCTAAACCCATTATAGTAGTTTCCATGTTCTTTTCCATTATCCTTATATTACCCAATACACTATAGCCTCCTAAACCCTAAACCTATCAGACTGCTGAAGGAAGTTTTCAGGATTAGCCCTAAATGCTCGAACCGGCCTCTCCTAAGGATTTCCCTCAGGATTTCTCTGAAAATCAGGGGTTGTTCTCTGAAGTTGGGTAGGGTTGATGCCCGAGTTAGAACCGGGTGATTTCCCATGTGTGTCTTCCTACTTACGACTATAGATTGAAGCAGTGTTTTCTAACATGCCACTATAGAGAGCACAACTGTTTCGTGACGTGCCTACCTAGTTCTGAAGGCTCTTACACAAGAAGACGCTGATCTCTAGGTAGTACAGTAGTACATGAGAGCCCTGATGTTGAGGCAATCCTCCCGTAAAATGCACCGACAAGTAGCGCGCGACTTGTACGCGCAAGAGAGCTTAGCTTGTGCTGCAGCTGGCTTTATCCGGAGGCGAAGGTTACAAGAGCGTTTTAACATGTACGACTTGGATGTCACGTGTATGCAGACGTGTCTACACTAGTTCCATGCTAGCTACCGCCAAGAAACTCAGATCAAACTGTCATTGCCCTCCCCCAAATCGAGCATGGAAGTCCCGAAACGGACGTGTACAGTTTGATTTTTTGAAAAAAATAGAGACCTATCATGGGATCCTTAATTTACTCTCAGGAGGGAGCCAGACCCTAAACCAAATATAACCCCAGTAGAGTAGCCTCCATCTTCTTTTCCGTTATCCCTATACTACCCTTACCCCATATTACCCTATATTGCCCTATATTGTCTCATATTACCCTATATTACCCTATATTACCCTATATTACCCTATATTACCCTATATTACCCTATATTACCCCATATAACCCTATGTTACCCTATATTACCCTATATGCTCGTAGGATGGAGCCAGATCGGGGGGTCCGGAGGACGCCCGGAACAGAAAAATGGCCCTCTCGAGGGCCGCACATTGCGCACGCGCTCATGAGCAGCCATGGGGGTTTGGAGTGCAAGGTTTAGGGTTTAGGGTTCAGAGTTTAGGGTTTAGGGTTTACGGTGGAGGGGCATTATCATTACATGACCGGGCCCACATCGAAGGAGCGGCATTCTTTGGGACACTATAAAGGGGCATATACATATGCATATGTATTGGGAGATTGAAAGTTGAAGTTAGTAGCAAGGAGAGCCACATGGACGTTCAAATGGAGAATGAAATGGAAACTGGGTTGTATGTAGGGGACATGTAATACATTTTGATTGCAATCCTTAATATCGAGTAAGATGATATCCTGATTTGGGTATGGTAGTGTACCACGCACCCAGAAAACCACTGCCCAAACCCTAAAACCTTAAACCCTAAACCCTAACTCAACTTTTGGGGCCGGGGTTTTGTTAAATAGCCACAGGAGGTCGTTGGTTTAGGTCTAAGTTTTAGGGTTAACCGGTTTAGGGTTAAGGGTTTAGGTCTTTACTGTTCAGGATGTAGGGTGTAAGGCTTCAGGGTTAGGGTTAGGGTTCTCCACGGGAATCAACTTCTAAGCACAGTACTTGCCGCTGAGTAGACCGTTGAACTCATCATGCGCTTTAGGGGGGTGACGTGGACCTTGGGAAGCAAAGAAGGCTTGCTAGGGGGGATACTAGGAGTTTAGCTCTTTGGGGTGATGGGTTTAGGGTTCAGCTTTGGCTGCCCCACTTTTGGAACTGAGTAAGGTTCAGGGTTTGGGTCTAGGGTTGCGAACTCCCATGTACAAGTGAGCGTGACCCTTCCACAACTAACATGAAATCTCACATCGACCTTTGAAACGGACAGTACAGTGGTCTATATCGGGCCCTTTCTTCGCTTCCATGTTGGTTTGCGGGAGGGTACATTCTGCCGGTGCTTTTGTGGCCTCTAGGCGTCACCATGTTGTGCGACGCAGCGAGCGGCAGCTTCAGAAATCAAATTTCAGCTTTGGCGCGTAGGCTTTGGAGGGTTAGCGGTTAGGGATTTGTGGTTGGGAGTTTGAGGCCCTGTATAGCCCCTGCATAATCCTAAAAAAGTTTGAGGGGTTCAGGGTTGTGGGGTTTAGCGGTTTGTTAGCTTATCAGATTGAGATCGATTGAGATCTTCTCCTGAGTCCAAACAAAAACCCGGCTTTCGAGGACGAGAGGTTTAGGGCTTATAGGGTTTAGGGTCCATAAAGTCGACTGTAACTCGAGTCGTGGAGGGCTTCTCGCTTCGTACAATGGGTTGGGGGTTTTGGGCTTAGGTTTGGGGTGTAGAGGAGCACTACTTCAGCTTAGAGCTACTGTTGTCCAGGGTTTAGGGTTTAGGGTTTAGGGTTTAGGGTCCTATGTACAGGCACGGATGTAGGGCTACAAATCATACAAACCCTACGCCCCTGACCCTGAAATTGAAACCCTAAACCCTAGACCTTAAAACTCCAAGCCCCTAAACCCCTAAACCCCAACTCCTGTATATCCCTATATAATCCCTGTCACACCCTTTAAAGGTACTCTTTGCCACCGCTCATCTTGCAACCTCACACTCCAAAGCCCTAAGTCCCTGCAGCAGGAAGCGCAAAAACTTTCATCTAAGCATCTCGCCGTGGGGGATTCCCTCCGATCGCATTGAAGAAATAAGTTACCCAGAGGGTCCAAGTACCCAATGATTAGGTACTTGGTTTTTGGGTAATAGTAATTATAGTACAGGTATTGGGTAAGTATATGATTATTAAGTATTTGGAGCCTTAGGGTTGGGGTTCAGGGCTTAGAGCAAAACAGCCTGTGTTTTTGTGCCTTCTAAGCCTTCTAAGTCTAGTGCGCACTGCATACGGAAAAGCGACCACGATTTTGACAACTTCACTAATTATAGTCCCCCCTTCAATAGATAGAATATGGCTGGCTTTGGGTGTATCATAGCAAAGTCCCCATATACCCCATATTCTATCTACTTACGGGGCCCTAAGCCCTCAACCCTATGAAACCCATTACAGTAGCTTCCATTCTATTATCCCAATATAACACATATTACAACCCATCTTCTATCTACTTAAGAGGGGATTCAGGGAGCGCCAGCTTGGTTTCAGTTCAGGTCTAGAGGGATGATGCAGGCATTACAGGGACGTAGTAACAATGGAAAAGAAAATGGAAACTACTATATTATTCAGGGTTTAGGGTTTAGGGTTTAGAGTTTAGGGTTAAAATGGAAACTACTATATATTTGTTACGGTTAAGGGTTTAGTGTAGGGAACCGGGAGGTTTTGGTGAAATCAATTTGCGAGCTGTTTCCAGGGGCATCATGAGTTGAACGCCAGCATTTTCAGTGGTCCCCCCTAACTCCTACGCCCTAAACCCTAAGCCCTAAACCCTAAGCCCTAAACCCTAAGCCCTGAACTCTAAACCCTTAAGCCTTAAACACCGAAACACCCAAGCTACCCTGGCTGAATCAAGGTTGACTTCTAGGTTCCCCTACTCTAGGATTTAGGTTGGGTACTGCCCCCCGTCAGTGACAGTCTATATTAGGGGTCCTATTCAGGGCTATATAGAACCATGTCATAATTATTATCCAACTGTTACTGAGGGGGGGCAGTACCCAAGATTTAGGGTTAAGGTTGGGGGTATAAGGTATACTACAGCAACAAGGTCCATCCCTTACTTGTTTTTTAGTCAGGGATAACGGTTAAGTAAGGGGAACTTAGTATAGGAGGTTCACTATCCTGATCCCTTTATAGTCGCTGAACCCCGAGAGTCATAATGCTATCTGAAGCTTCCTCTACGAGACCTGCATGTCAATCCCCATGGCCTCTTCAACATCCTAAACTTCGAAACCTAACCTTGGGGACCAGTCACCTAAAACCCAAATCCTTAGCCCCTCAACCCTAGAAAACTAGACCCCTCAACCCTAAGTAAGTCTTTACAGGTTGTCAGGTTACAGGGAAGCAGCTTTCGAAGTTTCGGGGCTTGGGGGCGAACATCTTGAATCTGCAAGCCTTGCTGAGGAACACCGACATTGGCAGTTTCCTAGTTTTTCGGATGTAAGGCTAGGCCCTAAACCCTTATCCCTGAACCTTATATATCCCCCTATAATCCCCTTTAAGGTTACCCCTAATTTTGGGAAACCCCAAAACCCTGTAGGGTGTAGGGTTCTTGAGCATGAGTTCGAGTTAATGTCCACCCTAAGCTCTTAAACCAAACAATGGGAGGAATCCAGGCAGATCGAGTTTCCCCTAGTGCATGGACGAACATGCCGGGATTTTATAGGGCTGTGCTGTTTGGAGACAGAGGGACATATACAAACCAAATCTTCCAAAAAGGTCGGTTACCTGCAGTTTGTTGCAGCATTTGCAAGTTCAAAGCTTTGCCACTGAGCTCCGCACCTGGCTTTGAATGAAAGCAACGGCGCATTATTCAAGTGCCACTGGAAACTGCGACAACGGTACGGCTTCTGGGCAAAAATGGATTCGGATGAAAGTGTGGGCCATGAATTTGGGTGCAAGTCGGACTCTATACATATATAGGTGTATATGTGAATACCTATATACTGATGTATATATCCGTTTATGCCTCCGATTGGTTGAACCGGCCCCGAACCGGAAACCCCAACATACGCCAGCCCAAAATCGTCCGTTGATTTCTTATGCAAGCACAGCATCGAAACCTAAGCCAAGCCAGTACATTTACGCCCCAACACAGTGTGAAGCCCACAAAACCCCAGGATTACGCGCAGCGTCGACAGTTGGCTGATCTGCCTTGCCCCAGCAAGCCGGATGGTTTAATCATGGAGGCGCCGTTTTGGGGTTGAGTCTCTGGGAAGAGACCTAGAATGTACCATAGTATGGAATTCCTAGATTCGGAGTTTGAGAGCTTCGGGTTTGGGGATTGTAAACGGGAGCCTCATCATTCATGTACTCCTTCTGAAGCTGCTCAGTCTGTATAGGGATTTCCCGGGAATCGCGAAGTGCAAGCTACCATAGAGGACAATGAGTTTGAAGTTGGACTGTTGGGTATGTGGGTGTATTTAGGCTAATATGAGCTACTGTCAATATTGGATGAACTGCATCTAGAATATTGACTGTGGCTCATTTGGAAGTTTAACCGAAAATAACAGGATTTGGGTTTAAGGTTTAGGGTTCAGGGCTTTGGAAGTTTGAAGTTAGGGTCCAGGGCTTAAGGCTTAAGGTTCGGGGAGGCTAGAGTCCCTATGATGAGCGCCCAGGCTGTATGTAACCTGCCCCAAACAAGCATGGACCCGGATAGTCTTGACCTCGTAGCCCGGTGTTAGAATGAGTGCACTCATAATCCCTTGTCCCCACCTACCAGACTTGTGTTTGGGTGGGTGCCGCTTGGGTCTCAAATTCTTAGGAGTCATGGCCACGGGCTTAGGGTTCAGAGTTTGTGGCTAGTGGCTTCGGGCTGAAGGTTTACAGCTGAAGGCCAAATGCTTGGAGCTTATAGGGCTTTTGGTTTAGTGCTGAAGGTTCGGGGTGTAGACGTTCGACTTATATCCGAAGCATTCCGAAACTTTTGTGAATGCCAATTTAGAGGCCTAGCCTACGCATAGCCGAACTACACTTGCAGCTGCAGCCTACTTATGCGGCCCTTGAACCCCTGTGCGTATGGCCATGGCCAGGTTATGAGTCCAGCTATGGTTGGTCAGAATAATTGAACCCTCAATGTGCAATCCTACATAGCCCCATATAACCCATAAACTCGGGGCTGTGGTGAACTTGCGCCTGCAAGTCGTTGCCCGAAACGGTGTTAAACCCCACTTTGCTCCGAACAACCTAGACCCTCAAAAGTAGCAATCAACCTCCAACAAGGGCCAATGACATCAGCGCCAATGAGCAACACCATATTCTCCGAAGCCCTGAGCCCTAAACCCTTA
>CAJNIZ010010690.1:207-11870 GCA_905231905.1 Symbiodinium pilosum | reverse complement strand
CGTTTTTTTTTTTTTTTTTTATAATAGGTGTCTCTTTTGCATGTCATATCATAAGGACCGTCAGGATTGGGATGCTCCCCCGCTTTTCCGGAAACTGCCAATGTATGCCCATAGGAAGCTGGAAAGGAACCAGGTAACTGAGTCAGCAGTCCGCAGGTCTTGGAAGGATTGATAGAAGCCATTCGGGTCAAAAAGTCTTGAAGATGGGATTTGGGAGCTTTCGGGTAAGAGTTGAACGAACGGCTTAGCGATTGGGTCTAGGGCTCAAGCGTACATGTGGGCAAGCGTGTTACGACTTCTGGCAGCTAGCTTAAGGGCTTTTGCACACTGAGCCCTAAACCCTATGCCCTAAAGTTTAAGGTTTAGGGTTTAGGGTCCCAAAGCCTAGGCCCTAAACCCTGTTTGGGGCTTAGGATGTGGAGTCTTTGGGCTGCGCGCTTAAACGAAGGGTTTAGGGTTCAGGGATTACTTCGAGCAACTTTGGCTAGGGCAGATCCATAAGGACGCAGGTGTCACGGCGTAGGCCTTTTGGGCCCTAAACCCTATATGAGCTATAGTCTAGCTCCTAGTACTCCCCCTTAATAACCCCTAGCCCGAACCGCTAGATAATGCCCTATCCAACACCCCCCTTTAAGGACTTTAGGCTGCAAGTCATCTCCCCAAGTTCCCTGGACCCCTAGCAGAAATTCACATTCAGCTGGATATTAGGGTTATTGACAACAGAAAAGTGAAGATATTTCCAGGGAAATTCCAGATAGATTTTTGTATGAGCTACTGTCGGCATATACCGTAGGAGTACATTGGGATGCATAGGGTGTTTGTGCGATTATTTAAGGTTTTTTGGATATATAGGTTATATATGGAGGTGGTAAATTTACCCGTGTAATTGATGGAAATGCTTTATGCCCAAGTTAACGATAAAATCTTTCTCTCTGTCGGGGCCTGCGATCATCCCTGAGCCCCTAGTACGACGCACATGATTCCGAGCTCCCAGCCACCTGGACACATCGAGCAGCGGCAGCACCGGAAACATCCGCTGTGGAGTCGAGGGGAATGCTTCTGCGACCTCTGGGTCTAGGTCCAGGAAGGCATATCACACAACTAGGATAGGCAAATAGGGTTCAGGGATTCAGGGCTAAAGGAGCGTAATATGTGAAATAATGGAGAATCAAATGTTAAGAAATGGAACATGAATTGGAAACCGAAACCCTAAACCGTAAACTGGGATGATAAAGGGATTTCGGGTTGACCTCAGCCAGGTGGGTATACTACGAAACACAAGTGAGTAGCGTTTTTTTGGGTGGTTGAACCTAGTAAGATAATATTGCTTATATAAAATACTATACCCCAAAAGGAAAATAGAATCTTACTCTATATTGGGTACCATAGTATCTCCAAATAAAATACTACTTAAACCCTAAAGCCTAATCCCTAAACCGTAGATAGTAGGTTCCATTTTCTTTTCCATTATAACCCCAATATTATACCCCTATATAATCCCTAATAGTATCCACCCAAAAAATACCACACAAGTGTTCTCCGCAATGGTAATCGCAAAGAGACTACACTTGCAGGATGCCTGGCCTCTCTCTCCCTCTCTCTCTCTCTGAGCTATAGTCTAAACTCCAAGTATTCCCCGTCATAAGCCCGAAAATAATCCCCCATAAGGAGTTTAGACTATAGCTCACATATATATATATATATGTATGTATAGAGTACATACCTAGACTTGGGCTTGCGGCTTACAACTTGGTGTTCGGGCTTCCGGCTTAAAGGTTTGGGGATTAAGTGTGAGCATTAGGGCACGGTTTTGGATTCCAGGGTCGAAACCCCTGCGCAAGTACTCTGACACCAGGTTGCTCGGGAGCTTCAAAGCTTAGTTGCACCAGGCGCTGGCGTGGGGATGTTTAAGGTTAGACGTTACAAGTCCCTATGATTTCATTTGACCCTACATGTCGTTCTGATTTTACCTCAACTCCTTGTCAATGAAGATCTCTATGAGCCATGGCTGCGCACTGGCCCGCACATATTCGTGCTGAGATCCATTCGAGAGAACTACGTGGCCCTGGTGCTGGTAGATGCGAATCTGCGCCAGCAAGCCCTCTGTGTAAGCCCTGCGGGACTGGATCTTGCGCAGCAGCTTTTGCGTTGTTGACTCAGTTGGGCAAAATCAAAACCATGCTCTTGAGTTACCGCGAATTACTGGGGCCAAGCGAATTGCGGAAACATGACCCACATGCCAAGGCACACTGCTCTGGCGGCAGAACCTCTCCATCAGAAGCCAGCTTCCTAGAATCATTGTCTCCCCTATGGTTTTGGAGATTCCTGGGCTCTTTAGCTCCCCTTATTATATTCATATAGACTATCCCTAGCTCCTTAGCTCCCCCCAAAAGTATGGGTAGTTATGGCTTAATTTCCAGGAACCTGTGGAGGAGATCCACTTTCTGGATCCTGCCAGAGGTCTGGATGAGCAGAGACTTCGTGATTTAGGGCTTGGGGTGGTTTAGAATTGGAACAGAAAATGGGTGCTACCGCATTACTATGATTGTTGTATGGACTACAACTAACTACTAGAAGGATTCATTTCTTCAGTCCTTGCTAACTAGAGGTAAGCTAACGCTTGCAACGCTACTGATGCTGTGTACCACCCCCACCCCCCCAAACAAGGCCTAATCAAGCTAAATCCCAAACCCTAAACAGAACCCTTCAGTAGCCTCCTGTCACCGGAGGGGGCTCGTCCTGTCTCAAAAGCGATGACCCCCACTCAAGCCATCAGGGCTTCAGGTGTTAGCGGCACATAATCTCAATAATGAAAAATCAAATCGAAACAAAAAAACCGAGAAAATGAGATGGACACCATTATTTGGGGTTTAGGGTTCAGGGATATCACCCCAATAATGGAGAACCAAATGGAAAAACAGAGAAAATGAGATGGACATCATTATTTAGGGTTTAGGGTTCAGGGCTATCACCCCAATAACGGAGAATCCAATGGAAAAGAACATGGACAATGAGATGACATCCTGGGCTTACAAAGATCATCCTAGAGGCTCTCCCTTGACTTTCAGTAGTCTACTTAGTAATGTAGACCCATTGGGGTAATATTAGGATTATAGTGGGATAATAGAAAAGAAAATGGAAACTACTATTTAGGGTTTAAGGTTTTAAGTAATGTAGACGCACGATTAATAGACCCCCTCCTTTTAAGGGCCTTAATATTAGGATCCCTATTATACTCCCGAAAAAGGGGAGGGGGTTGATTCATCATGGGTCTGGGTTACCGAAGGTTACGAACTTTTTATAAGGCTTCCTGGGGGTAGCAGGTGCACTTCCTAAGTCGAAAGATTATCCAAGCAGGACCGGCTACGTACAGCAGAGGAGTTCCCCATTGTGGGAGTCAGTGAATGTAAAAGGATTGTAATGGAGAATGTAGGGGTTATGGGCCTAGGGTTTATTTAGGGTTTCGGGTTTAGGGTAAGAAGCTTGTAATGGAGAATGTAGGGGTTATGGGAATCATAGAATGGGTGTGTAGGGCTTGTATACGGTCCCTACATGTTACCTCCCCTCCCTGCCCTTGCCTTTGATCAGAGCCCTTAGCCTGAACCATACCCCCAGACCCCTAAACCCTAAACCCAGACTATAGACCCTAAACCCAGACCCCTAGACCCTAAACCCAGACTATAAACCCTAAAGCCAGCCCCCTAAACCCAAAACCCTAAACCGTAAACCCAGACCCTGAATTCGCTTAAAACCCTGAAGCCCGAGCCGTGCCTTTGGGAGCAGTTGAACAAGCTTCTCTGGCATGCTCTGCGAGATAAGTAGCATGCCTAGGGTTTAGGGTCCAGGATTCAGAGTTTGGTTCCGGTTTTCGGGTTTTGGGAGAACTTTTGAGGCTTCAGTTCCAGTCACGTTTCGTAGTTGTTTTGGCTGGTTTCCGTGCAGGTGGGCGTGCTTGGTTGGCAAGGGTGATGTGGTTCGCAGTTCGCAAACGGTTTAGCGTTTGGAGTTCAGAGGAGGTTACAGCCTAAACCCTAAACCCATGAACCAAAAATGCTACACCCAAAACCCTAAACCCAAAAACCTGCACCCGAAACCCTACACGTTGGGGCCGTAAAGTTGAGGCTTCCTGCGTTGGCATTCAACTGCCATTGTTGCCAAAGATTCTGACCCGCAATCTCCACTTCTGGAAGTTGACCGACGACTCTGCTTGGATGGCAACTCTCCCCAAGTGGGGTTTGGAACTATGTCCGCGTTGGGCATACCTGGCCCAAACGCGTTCTGCGGTATGAGTGGCTCGACAAAAGCAAACTGACCACCGAAGCCGTGTTGGGTGGGCCTGTTGGCGTATAGGTGAAAACCCCTGGACCTGCTGGCCCTGTGCAAGGCAGCCGACTATTGTCAAATTTGTGCAAGATGTCAATCTGGGTTCTGAATTTGGCATGGTATGTTGCCAACTTGACGTTCACCGCGTGGCTTTGTATGGTGTCGCTCAGTGTTCAACTGCAGTTCTCCTGTGTCCAACCAGCTCGAGCGCCTCCCAAGGCGGAAGCAACTCGCTTGGCTTCCGTTATTTGAGAATTGGTTTACGGCTTTATGGTTTTAGGGTTTAGGGGCCCTAAGCCCCATGTGAAAGTTGCCCATGTCGATTCCAGTAATTAGGGGGCTTGGGGGTATTGGTTCTTAGTACGATGGAGTTTTAAAGCATAAATAGGTGTCCCGGTTGAGAAAATGCTATTCCTGGGCTAGAGCGAGCTTTTGAAGAGCCTCATCTTAGCAAAAGGATTTGGGGCTAGTGGGAAGCACTTGGAGTCTCTTTGCATTTAGCATGTCTAGCGCCACATTATTTCGTGGGGTTCAGGTGCATAGGCTCATGCAGGAGTTATCACCTCAACCGTATTTGCCCAGGAGACTGCAACAAACATAGTAAGCCATTCTCGTGAGGCCCCTGACAGGGGACCCAACATTTTCAGGTACCCCAAATGAGCCAAGGCTGGCGCTTGAATGAGTGCAGTGGCAGGATACAACATGCACGACGATCCCATACGAAGCCCTGATTCCTGCTCCAAATGGTCTGTTCTCAAAGCCCAATCTCCTCTCCTCAACCTCATAGCCATAATACATACACGCACACATATATATATATGCACATATTACATATGACCTCGCACCATCTCTAAACACGGCCGCGAATTGGCAGGTATCGGTGTTAGGTTCCCCTTGCAGCCCACAGCATTCAAAAGGTATCGGTGCTGGACTCTCGCTCCCCTGATTGGACCATAAGTTGCTATGTTGGGGTTATATTGTGTGTGTATATACATATATATGGTTTAGGCTAGGGTTTAGGAACTTATTTTAAGTTACTGTATTGGGGAAACCCTATTATTTACGATATACATATCCGATATGCTACCTTGATTTAAGTTCTTTAGTAAAGCCTTTTAGGGTGTCGGGTAGTCCTCGAACCTGAGGTCGTTGAAGATTGTTCAGGGTTAAGCGTTTGGGGTTGAGGATTTAGCTAAAGTAGCTTAGGCCCTAAAAAAGAAAAGATGCCAAACTGTTAGGTATACATCCCCATAAAGTTACATTGGCAGGGTTTGGTACTTGGGGTTTACGCAGCCACCCCAAGCCCTAAACTCTAAACCCTAAACCTCAAACTCTAAACCCTCATTCGTTGCTACCTGGGTGCGAGCTTCTTCCGAAGGAATGCTCTTGGACCAGCGAAGAACCAGCCGGGTGCCTGTCTTGAAGCTCTCTCAGGAGTAGCCGGCTTAGGGTTAAGGGTTAAGGGAGTAATAGGGCAGATTGAAAGGGGCCCCCAATGGAGATGACAACAGAAGCACAGTTTGGAAATCAGTGTATTTGAGGGTGTAGATCCCAAAGGCACCGGGCGGACCCTAACACAGCGACCAACATTCCTTCAAAAAAAGGTCATGACCAATGTCGAGACTTCGTACAAGACACCATACACAAAAGGAGAATTTAACCTTACTCTATAATAGAGCTATAGAATCCCCACCCCAAACCCTAAACCCTAAGCCCCCCAAATAGAACACTAATCACATGCCCAGGGCGCATATGTCCATCAGGGACTTCCCCTGGGGCGCGGGGAGCCGTATCGCCTCGTTTGCGGCTTACCCAAGGGTCCAAGCACCCCTCACAGTTTAGGGTTTAGGGATTGGAGTTTAGGGTTTAGGGATTAGGGTTTAGGGTTTAGGGGTCCCCCTTAAGTAGATAGAATATGGTTTTGGGTATATCATAACAAGATCCCCATATACCCCATATTCTATCTACCTTAAGGGGGACTACACCCTTTGGGACTCCAGGGCTATATGAGCTCATGTAAGGATTGTAAGGGTTTAGAGTGTAGGGTTTAGGGTACTGGTGCATGGGATTATGGGGCTTCTCATTTGGGAGCAGGGGCGATCTTGAAAAGTATCCCAAAATCACGGTCGGAGGAACCAAATGCATTGCAGATTACGTTGTTCGGGGCCGAAAATTCGCAATATCGGGGCAGTTGGACCCTTAGGATTAATCATGGTTTGGGCTTTAGGTAATGATTCACTAACATCAACTGGGGGTTTGTTTAAGGAGCTCGATACCATGATTGAACAAGGAATTAGGAGCGCAAAAATGGAGGAACCGAATAGGCCACCATCTTATTCCTGTTTGCAATTTCCCTAAACCCTAAGCGCTAAACCTAAACCCTTGCCAAATCCCAGGGCTACCCGGACATTCATATCCTTCTCTGTTTTTGGAGTACATGGTTGTTGTGGGTTTTATGGTTTAGGGTTCAGGGTTTTGAATGTGGAGCTCTGAGCGTCCCAGGAACACAAATAATCAATGGGCTTCAGGGCCCAAGGACTATGATCTGAAGGATATTTGGGGACCTAAAGCTCTAATATTTGGGTCCTTGGACCTGTAGTGGAAGATACTAGGCATACGGTTGCACTCATTGAGGGTTTAGGGCTTAGGGTTTAGTGTTAAATTGGCCTCAGTGTGCACGATGCGATCATGAAAGGGCAATTTTTCAGGAGCTCCGCTTCGTTTCTCTACAGTGACTGTAGGTCCTGTAGAGACCCTAAACCTATGCCCTCAACCGTAGACCCCAACCCTGAACCCCTAAATCCTAGACCCTTACACCCTAGACCATCTGCATACAGGCCCCTCAGAAAGTGAGCCCATGGCATGGAGATGCCGTAGATATTTAATTCCTTACCCAGAATTTGCAAGTGTTTGTCCAACCTAGAAAACCTAAAGGATAAACCAACTCACCAAACTAGTTTATGCCTGCTTTGACATAAGTAGCCGCACAGCTGCCATGTGGGCTTCCTAAGCCCTAAACCCTGAAGTCAGGTGTGATCCCCCTAGTTGCCAATGTCGGCGAGTCGACGATATTTCATCAGAGGAGTTTGGTAAGGCCGAGCCGGAAAATTAGGACCGCATAGCTATCAAGTGCCTATAACAGCGTTCCGAAACCCTAAACCCTAAACCCTGGGTTATCAAAACCCCGATAATCTCTGGCATACGAAGCCAGATATCCAAAAGAAAGCAGGTGCCCCTAGGCTCTGATGCTAGAGGGGCCTGGGGTGGATCCCTAATCCCTAAAGCCTAATAGTCCCCATATAATGCCCCCAACACCTGCATTCAGCCGTTCACCTCCCTTGAGCACCCTAAACCATAAACCCAGAACCTTGAAACGGAATGGTAGTTTCCATAAATAGGTAGACCCCATTTTGGACACCAATATACAATAGTCCTTCTTATGGGGACCACGAAATTGGCACCCCTAATTTTAGAAGCCCCCAAATATAGTAGCTTCCATTGCGTTCTCCACTGCCCCACCCAGCCTTAGGCACCAGCACGTACGCTCTTTCCCATCCCTTGCACCTCTTGTGCGTTTAAAGCCCACTTGAGATTGATGTGACCTGGTTTAGGGGCTTTAAGGCTTTCCTGAACCCCAACAGTAGGCAAAATGATAGGCCCAAACCCCTGAAAATAGCCCAAAGGTCCCCAAAGGTCCATTATTCTACATACTTTGGGGCTTCAGGTTGTACTTACTCATGACCGGGGTCATAGCCCGAAGTATCTTCGGAAGAAGCCCTCGACATCCAGCTAGGGGTTATAAGTACGGCTCTAGTTAAGCCATCTGCGGAGCTTCCCCATATCCGGATTTAGGGCTGTATCCTTACTAGTCCTTAAGCCCCAAACCACCAAAGAACAGTCCTTGACCCCTAAGCCTCCCTAAATGCCTCGACCCTGGCCCCCAAAATCCTCTAAAACGCTCGTAACCCCTACCCAGACCCAGAATGGTACTTCTTGAATCTCTAGACCCCGGCGCCATAAGCCTGTAAGGTACAATTAGCCCCTAACCCTTGACCCCTAAACGCTAAATCCTACTTTGTGAATCCTAAGACCCTGGTCCAAAATGCATACAACACAAGCAAATCCCAAAATCCTGACTCCCTACACCCTAGCTACACCCCACAACTCAAAGCATCTGTGTGCGTTCGCGCGTCGTTCTCCTAGTTACCATGGCAGAGGCAAAATGAACGATAGGCTTTCCTTATTACGGTTACTTAAATCTACATTGCGGGTTCCCCTACAACCCTGCTACCCGCCCTGCACTACCGCCTCTGTACTAGGCTGCTTTCCAAGGCTCCCTTTTCATTAACTTTAGTCATCCTTAAATAAGTGTGAGTAAGGGGGAACCTTCTGAGGGGCCCTAACCTACACCCTAAACGCTAAACCCTAAGCCCTAAACCCTGAACCTCAACACTGAACCAATGATTAATAGCCACTCAGTCAAGTATTGTCAAAGCTGCTAAGAAGTGCCGAAGCCAACGACCTGCGGTCAGAAAAAATACTTCCAAGAAGCTTCCAGATGTTCTCTCTATCTTTTTTTGGGGAGGAAGGGCGTAGGGTTTAGGCGTTTCGGGCTCAGGCTTTGGGTGGGTTTGGGGGTTGCAGGGTTGGGTTGGGGCTCACCGAAACATTTCAAGGGGAGTTTGCAAGAAGTATTGGAGACGCAGATAGCCTATCCCTAGGGCTCCATGCCTGTAAAGGGCCCGAGAATCTATGGACATTACTAGGGTTTAGGGTTTAGGGTTTGATATTACTACCATTGAGCCAAGTGGAGCGCTAGGGTATGTAAGTGTTTCAACCAGATAGGCTCCGCGAGACCCATGAGTCCCATGAGATATGCATAGGGATCGCAACGGGCTAGCGAGGTCCTTCTTCAAGATGATCAAGGACCTGGTAGTTAGGAGCTGCTGGAAAGAATCCTACATCATCTCTGGCAAGGACCTCATCATCCCGCATGATCGCCATATAGATCCAGAACCCCTGGGTTTAGGGCTCCCCCACAACTTACCCTCTACTTGAGTCCCTGACCTGCAACTCTAAACTCTGAACCCTATAGTCCCCTTTGAGTAGATAGAGTATGCGGTATATGGGGATCTTACTATAATATACCCAAACCCACATTCTATCCACTTAAGAGAGGGCCTAAACCCTAGAACCTCAACCCTAAACCCTAAATCCTAAACCCTAAACCCTAACTCTGAACTCTCAATCCTAAACCCTAATTCTGAACCCTAAATCCTTAAGGTGATTCGCAAATCATGAGAAACCCAGACCCCCTTAAAGGATCCAAAACATGGAACCCCCTAGTAATCTTCCAGTTTCCCCAATGTAGTAATGGGTTCATATGGGGGGGGGGGGTTCCATTTTTTGGATCCTTTAGGGGGTCTGGGAAGTTCACTCCAGGCCCCCCAAAAGCTGAATTCAATCCCGGCAGCCCATTGCTGTGGCCCTTGGAAGGGTTAAGGGTTTTTAAGGGCTTAGGGTTAAGGTTTTAGGGTTTAGGGTTAAGGGTTTAAGGTCAAGGTTTTAGGGTTTAGGGTTAAGGGATTAGGGTTAAGGGTTAATGGTTTAGGGTTAAGGGTTTAGGGTTTGGGTTGTTAAGGGCTTTGGGTTGAGTGCTAAGGGTTCCTGTGAACAGGAGCTATCTGTCCTGTGTGCGGGATACAGTGCTCAAGTTTTCCCTAAACCTTAAATCCTAAACCCTCAACCCAATGAATGGCCACTTTTCTACGGCCATGCTGCGAAAGCTTGACGCTCTGAGCCACAACGTTTTAGGGGGTCAGGGCTTCAGGTCGAGAATTTAAGGGTTAGAGTTTAGGCTTTAGGGTTTAGGGCGGAACTTGCAAAACGGATAGGAACTTAGGGTGCTTAAATCCCAGCTGCTGGAGCCTGAGTATGGTTAGGCAATATTCTCGCCTTGAACGTTTAAGAGCATTTTGGTAAACCTTGACCTCAAAGACAGGATCCCATAGCTATCATATGATGGTAATAGGTTTAGGGTTCCGGGTTTAGGCCTTAGGGTTTAGGGTTGTGGTTTCCCACATCCTCATATTGTTCTTATGTTGCGAGACAGCGAATCATTGAAGGCGCCTCCAACGTCGGCGCGCAGGGTGTTGCTGACTGCGTCGAACATCCTCAGCTCGGCTCCCAACTCTAAACCTTCAGCCCTAAACCCTAAAACCTAAACTCTAAATCCCAATTTCTAAATAAAGCGTAGTCTTTCCTGCTTGTACTGCAGCAGAGGCTGTGATGGAAACATGCTGTCTGCACAAGGGACCTTGTCCAAGAAAAAGTATGAAATCCAGGAGGACGACCCCCACAATCGCCTTGCAATGGGTATACACTAATTGCATCGCTAAAGCGGTATGGATGTGGGAACACACTTATATATATATATAGCATATATATATATAGCATATGTATATATATATATATACATATATACACTTACATGCAGATACACAGGCATAAAGGAGTTATGTATTCCTAGGTTCCCGGCATGGAGCTCACATCCAACACCTTCCATATTCAAATCCAGCGAAACCCAATGAGATATTGCCTCCATGCGAATAGCGTTAGTTGATGGTTGAACCAAGTAAGATGAGAAACGTGAGCCAGGGTGTATCGTTTTCGGTCTTGGGGTGAGTTGTCTTGGTGGTAAAACCAATTAGGAGCATGTTCTTCATCAAGCACGACTAGAATACACCATCTCGTTTTGCATTGGGGACTGTGATCTGTCCGAATGAAACTTCCTCAATACGCGGCATCTATAAACCCTTACAACATACAATGCTCCAAAATGCCAAGTCCAAACCTTACATCATAATATCACCCTGCAGAATCCTAGATATCCATCCATATACCCGATGTATCCTTAAAAGCCCATACATATAAATATACATATGTATATATATATATATATCCACATACACACACACACATCCCCATCCCCACTGACCCTATACAACTCAACATAGCCCCATGTCTCCCTATATGCCCTTACCCCTAAACCCTAAACCCTTCACCCTGAACCTCTAAAACCCAAAGCCCCCAAACCCTGAGCTAAAACATCCCTAAACCCCGAACCGGAAATCCTAAAACCCTTACCTAAATCCCCAAAGTAGGTAAAATAATGGCCCAAAACCTCTAAAAATAGCCCCAAAGGCCATTATTCTACTACCTTTTGGGGGTCCAGGTAACCCTCAACCCCCTCATACAGGAGGATTCCTGCTCTTGGCTTCTGGCAGTTGGGAGCCTCGGCATGCAACACCTGCGAAAAAACTTGGGTTTAGGGTTTAGGG
>CAJNIZ010010688.1:0-11872 GCA_905231905.1 Symbiodinium pilosum | reverse complement strand
TCCCTAGGGCCGAAATAGTTACAGGCACATCCAAGTCAAAGATGCAATCCAGACCTGCAACTCACACACATCCTACTGCCAGTGACATGCCAGGAGCATTTTCAACAGTTATACTCTCCATGTAGTCCTTTACAAACGTTTGTATTCACTTTTTCTTCTGCCCTAAATTACTCTAAGAACTTAAAAGCCTTAACCCCCTTAATGCGTAACTAACCCTAGCTCTAAAGATCTAGCCTACACCCTATGCATTACACCCGAAACCTTAACCGTTGCAAGGCGCAAACCGGGCTTGAGATCGAAGTGGTGGATTTTACACGCGGAGGTCCCGCGGAGACGAGAAGGGATGAAGACAAGAGGGTCCAAGGGTTAGACTTGGGGTCATAGAATTTAGGATTTAGAGTTTAGGATTTCTGGCTGCCATTAGATTGAGGGTGTAGGGATTTTTTTCCCTGGCGTTGAGCGAACAAAAGGGGCCTTGCAAGCGGGAGAAAGAGCTTGCAAAGTGTCTCAACTCCAGTATTGCCATATACCCATAATATGGTACCTTAATTTAAGTTCCTTAACAGCAACCCAGCAACTTGTGGGGCTTAGGGTCATTGCGGAGTCTGCATAAAAGCTTGAACCTACTCAGCCGCATCAGATCTTCAGCCATCCGGCTCCCGCTCCGGCATCTCATTTGCGGACCCCAAAAGTGGCGCTCAAGGATTCAGGGTTTAGAGTTTAGGGTTCAGGGTTTAGGGTTTGGGGTGTTAGGGTTTAGGGTGTAGGATTCAGGGTTTCGGGCTGCCCTCTATCTCTGCAAACGTCAAATCCCAAATCCTGAGCCCTACGCCCTAAACTTAGTTGTTGGTTTTTAGCAGGGAGTTGAGGAATGGATCCCAGTAGTCCCTAGATACCGTCAAGGATATAGTAGTTAGCTTCAATCATGTAATTCATCCATTCCTTCATCCCCTACTAACGCATTCCCTGCTAAGAGTCTAAAAGCCCGCCAGCCCGCCAGCGGAACCCTCAACCCCAGCAAGCACTAGGTTCTTAACCGTTAGCTGTTAAACCTCCAGGTAGTTAAGGGATTAATAACCCATGGGGGAGATCCGATTGAAAAAGACGATGCAAAACGAAACGACAACTGAGATCATATGCTGGATTACACGCTTCAGGGCCATGTGAGGAAAGTGCAGGTTAAAACTTGGCAATATCCTATAGCCTGAAAGTACAGATACCACCAGAGTTGTGCAATGTATGATTACCCTAAACCCGAATCACCCCTAAACCATGAACGCCTGAAAACCTAAACCCTAAACCCCAATACCATGAAATGTACACTGCCACATCAGAACATGCAAAGACTGCAAACTCCTCCCCAAGAGCTCCCCCCAAAAAGTTGAAGGTTTAGGGAAGATGCCTTCTCCTCAAGCAATGTATGTTGTTGGCCTTGACCCATATGGGTTCGAGCATCAAGTTGCGACACGAATAGCTCAGGACATGATACTACAGGGGCCTCAATAAATAGCAATATCATTTTGAGGTCTCTTTGAGGTACCTATACTGTAACTGTACAAGGAGTCCTGAATGACAATATTGGTAAGCATCTCCTTGAACCCCTTTATAACTCCAGTTTACATATCATATTCCATTCTCTTTTCCATTTTATTCTTCAGTATTCAGGCCCTCGCAGTAAACCTTACACCCTGAAGCCGAAGTAAGCTTTATTTACATGCTCGTATGTAATCCTTGTATCCTTGTAAAAAAGAGACCCGGTAGCTTGTAGCCTCAGAATAACATTGGCAATGACTGAGGCCTCAAGATGTCCATTTCATGTTTCCTGTGCTTTCGGCTTGATTTTTCATTGTTAAGTCATTATTCAGGAACGTACAGTACCCTCAATCCTGAACCCTATATAACCTCAACCCTAAACCCTAAACCCCAAACCCTAAACCCTAAACCCCTAACCCTAAACCCTAAACCCTAAGCCCCTATATCCCTCTTTAAAAGGGGCGGAGGCCCCTGCGGCACTTGCTTCAGGCTTTGTGGTTGGTCACATCAGCGAGGTGGCACCAGGACGTAACTCGGCCAGGTTGCCTTGAAATATGCGTTTTAGGGATTAGGGTTTGGGGATTAGGGTTTAGGGTATAGGGTTTAGATTTTAGGGCTTAGGATTTTGGTTTTAGGGTTTAGGGAGTAGGATTTCAGGTTTAGGGAACCCACACCTGCAGGGTTTTAGATGTTGGCCTCCATGGTCAGGAGCCCTAAGCCATATTCCCCAAACTCTACCCCAAGACATCCCTACACCCTGGTGTCCCCCATTGTAAGGAATACCCACATGCAAGCCATTGACTCAAAGCCCCGTACCCTAAACCCTAAACCCTAAACCCTGAACCCTAAACGAAACCACAACTGTACATCCCAAGGGCCCTGGATTCCCTAAGCATCCCCACAATTCTACTACGCACAAGTATCACCTAAAGTCAATGCCATATCAGATGCCCGCGATGCAAGGTTGAAAGTTGACAGTTTAGGGTTGGTGGCTTAGGGTTACCCGTTGGGGTAGTATTAGGGTTATATGAGTGTCATACTGAGATAATGGAAAATAAAAGGGAAACTACCATTTAGGGTTGTGGGGTCTAGGGTTTCGGGCTTAGGGCTTGGCTTTAGGGTTTGGAGTTGTGATGCTATCATACCAATGGAAATGGTCAATACTCAGAAAAATTCAGAATCAGATTCAGCTAAAAACTCAACTCGAATCCATGCCCAACAGTGCTACTCAAAGATAGCTAACAACTCAGAAGAAGGCCAGAAAATGCTCCAAACATATTCAGATTTGTCCAGAACTATCCAAAATGGCTAGAAATGGGGACAGAGGCCCAGGGGTCCAGGGTGAGTTCTTTTTCAGAGTTCTGTTTTTTGTCCGCAAGTTGTTTTTGAGTTTTTTTCTGAGCTTTTGATGTCTGCATTTCTGCTGAACTTTGTTTTTTCTGAATGTTTCTCGAGGTTTTACTGCTGGGATGAAAGCCCCTTTCCTTTGGGTTGGTCACTTCACAACTTGAGAGTTTCTGTAGACCCCGAACCTTGGGTGAACCCCCCTTACAGCAACTATCCTTATAGGCCTTTTATTAATGGGCTATTATAACTCCTATGGCCCACAGTGGTAAGTGTTACTCTCAGGGCGACTTACCCCACCCAGAGTCAGGTTTAGGGGTTCAGGGATTTAGGGTTTAGAGATTTAGAGATTAAGTTTAGGGATGTAGGGATTTCGGGTGCAGGGCTTAGGGGCAGCCAGCAGCATTGCACAATTCAGAAGGCAATGTGGGGTTTGGGCCCCGCTTCCTGAGCTTGTGCCACTGCTTACTTTAGTAGGCAATAAAGGAATATATTCTTTGTATAACCCCTATATAAGTTTTCCTCACTCCCTACTTTCCAATCCAAGCGTGTCTTTCATTAAGAGTGTTGGGGGGAGTGTAGGCTACGCCGGAGCGTCTACAGCCCTTAATATTACCTGGGTCGGGGCCGTAGGGGCAGTGCCCGGCATAGATGGCATATAGCCCCTGTATGCCCTAAACCCCACTTTCCATTTCATTTTTCAGTTTCTTCGCCACCTGAGCCTCCACTAAGCCCTAGACCCACCCGGTATGTCCCCTTTACTCCCAAAACCCACTGTAGGTGCTAGAAGCAACCCTAAGCTGCTGCAATCATCGGGGTATAATGTATATTTCCTCCATCCATAGTAGCAAGTACTGGTAGCAACACTAGCAGTAGTAGAACTGCAGGGCTTGCTATCACAAGAGCAAGGTAAAATTCTGTCATGCTTCCATCAGGGGTGTTCTACAAGCCCCCCCAACAGTTCCCTGTTAAGTGGCCGTAGCTAAACCCTAAGCCCTAAATTACTGTAGTAGCTTTGAATGAGCTCAATTTAGGGATGACCTGTGTGGTCGTTCGTGGTCAGGGAACTCAGAATCCTAGGTGCAATCTTTAAGAGGAGTGTTGAAACCGCTGAGGCCGTGGAAGCCAGTCCATGTTTCCCAGAATATCATACATCCCCGTCCAGCACCGAATAGCAAAGATGCGCAGTACATACGTTACCAGAAAGTCGTTGGGGTTTTTTTGGTGCAAGAGGTTGGGGAGCGGGTGCTGTTGGGGTATTCGAATACCTTCCCCATTTTTTCATAAGGACCCTAAATTCCTAATATTTTCAAGGGTCTCTAATGGCCAACCAAGATTGGAAGATCTCATTCATCATCTTGTTGCCTAAGGGCCTAACGGACGGCCGCTTTTGGAAATTTCATTGCGAAAAAAAAAATTCCAATCCTTCAGAAGCCTTAAACCCTAAACCCTAAACCGGCATCCATGAGCTTGACACAAAGCCAGGTGTTCTTGAACCACCACACGATGAGACCCTAATAACTGCTCCCCAAAGTTCCCTTATAAGACAGCCGAATCCTAGCAGCCAATCCGCGGAATCTTAAACCCTATACCCTAAGCCATTAACCCTAAACTCCATCAAATCCCAGAATGTTGAAATCCCCAGAACACTGATATCTGTGCCCTGCGCACAAATCACCCACATGGTGGGTGAAGGATTTAGGTTGTAGGGTTCGGGGGTTGGGGTGTAAGGTTTGCCCCAATGTTTATCTTAGCTCGCCCTAAACCCCCTAAACCCTAAGCAATTCTTTTTGGCCGGGGAACTCCCTAAGTTAAAAGCCACCCTGTGAGGTTTCATGCTGGTCGAATCTTGGAAGCAGTTTTGATAGAGTATCATACAAGGGTATTATGGGTATTATGGTGCTTCATGGGCTTCAGGGTTGTGATTTGTTTAGCGCAGTAGGGTTAACTAGCCCCCCTCCCCCCCGAGGTTTTGCCAGAACTTGCCACATTTAATGTCCATGTTGCGTCATTTTTGTAGGGGACTAGTCAAAGGGGGTGATTAGAAGAGTCCACAATACTAGCGCAAGATTTTCAGACCTCTGGCCCAACTGCTCTGTGGTATTTGGGAATTAGGGAGTTTCAGGTTCGGGGTGTGCAGTTTATCAGGTTGTAGCTGCAATCCTTAAAGTGGTTCCTTGAGTCCCTCCAAATGACATCAACCTTCTTCCAACCTTCGTCCAATGTAGGAAGTTATCTGGGTTTAAAGTCTAAACATTTTTCAGGATGTTATGTAGGGAATTCTCCATGGGAGTATTTCGGGGGTTCTGAGGGGGGATACTAGGAGTTTAGACTATAGTGTATCTGGGTTTAGCGTGCAAGCATCAATCAAGAGGCATTGGGTCGACCAGCCCTGAGAAGCAGCAGCTTGGCCTAGCCAATATCTGGAATTAGATACCCCCTAAGCCCTAAACCCTTAACCCTAAACCCTAAAACCTAAACCCCAAGCCCTAAACCCTAAATGCTGCACCTGTCTGCATGTCACCCCAGCCCTCAATCCCGAATTGCAGACGCCGAGCCCATTTAAAACTGCAGCAGGGCTTTTGAGTGAAGGAATGTTTGAGCCATTGCTTCCAGGAGTAGCGCTCCACTGGGTTTTCGTTACCTCCACGGTAGGCATTTTGTTGGTGGGAGGATACTGCATTTTTCAACATAGAGTGAGATCACATTCTCTGTCGGGCCATGGTACTGTATAAGTAAGAAAGTGGTCTAACTTGGTTCAACTACCAAAATTCATCCTAAACACAACTCCCCAAACCAAAAGCAAGATTTGCCCCACGCATCGCCTTTGAAGAGACCCTAAAACCCTAAACCCTCCTTAAACCTCTCAAAATCCAAGCAATTATACCCTAATATAATACCCTATAATACCCTAGTATAATACCCTACAATACCCTACCCTATTATACCAAGCAAGGTCCACAAGCCAGATGACTCCGACATAGGGCCAAACCGCGGAAAAGAACAGAACGGTGGCGTGGGACTGCAGGCCAGCTGGGGTTTAGGGTTTCGGGGTTTACGGTTTAAGGTTTATGGGTTTACTGTTTTAGGGGTTTAGGGGTTTAGGGTTTAGGGGTTTAGGGTTCACATGGGGAAACAACCCTAAACCCCAAACCCTAAACCCTTATGGTTCGGACTTGAGTTTCTTCTAAAAGGTTTTACATGCGGTTCTGGGGTGGCATTTCTCTAGCCTGGGGCTAACGCTGCCTTGAGAATGGTTCTGCTTGGGGTACTGGTACGGTTGCGGCAAAGAAGTATTGCAGGGCCCACACCCAAGGGGTCCAAGTACTTTTTTTCGTCATATATTTGCACCAAACCTGTACTATGATTATTTTTTACCTGACCCAAGTACCTAACTATTCTTGGGAAAGTAGTACCTGGCATGTTTTGAATCCTCGTATACCGAGGTCATGCAGGATTTTGAGTTTTGACGGGGTTTGACAATCAACAGTGTTTCAGACTTATACCTTGGGGCTATGGAACTATGTAAGTCCTAAACCCCAAACCCCTGAACCATAAAAACCTAGACCCTAAACCCTAAACCCCCAACCCTAAACCCTTCACTTGGGTTTTGCGACCCTAAGCCCTAAACAAGTCGACTTCGAGATGCAGGATTCTGTGTGTCAACCCCTCGGCATGGTTGCTTAGAGTTAAGGGTTTATAGGGTTAGGGTTTAGGGTTTATAGGTTAGGGTTTAGGGTTTATAATGGTTAGGGTTTAGGGTTTATAGGGTCTAGGGTTTAGGATTAGGTTTTATAAAGGTTGCGCTAGGTAATCTATGTCGGTATGCTGTTTAGAAGGTTGCGAACTTCATTTGGTGCTAAACAAGTTGGGTCGTGTCCAGCTCGAGATTGCGCGAATATTGCAAGCCCCTAGTATGCTTTCACCAATGTATGATGTGGCCCCAAACACTCTTCTACAATGTTCAAATGTCTGACATATCCCATAGGCCTGTACAAATTTTGCAGACCTCTGCAGTACCCGACTGGCAGCAACAGTTTAAGGTCATCCTGTGGTTGTTATTCAATATGACCTCACATTTTCATGAAACCCTGATATCTATATGAGCTATCGTCTAAACTCCTAGCATCCCCCTCTACTAACCCCTATAATACTGCCCTATATTATCCCCTATATAACCCCCTTTATGGAGTTTAGACTGTAGTTCATATAGCATGAAGATGCTTTTGAACAGCAACCCGACAACATCCTGTCACCGAGCCTTCCCCTTCCGCCTCACCTAGTCGCATGCTCGTTTGAAGTAAAAAGTTTGGACCCTAAACCCTAAACCTGACTTCCACTTGAATTTTGGTTTATACATATACTGCCTCGTTGCAGGCTTAGGCTCTGTGTTGTTTGACGAGTATGAGTTCGAGCCTCAAAATAGAGGTCCATCATTGTTGGGCAGCACAGCTAAAACCTTCGGTTCCAAAGCCTAGACTTTGAATCTTAAGTTCCAGTATGGCTCTTCAATGACGCAGAAGGGTAAAAGCGCACCCTAAACCCTAAATCCTAAACCCTAAACCCTAAACGTGAAACCTTAAATCCTAGACCCCCAAACCGAACTCTTTTGCCCTAAGCCTTAAACTCAGTCTTTAGGGTTAGAGTTCGGGGTTTAGGGTTAGGGTTTAGGGTTTAGGGTTAAAGGGTTTTGAATGAAATCTTTCATCCGAAGACGCGGTCTGGACAGGACCTACAAGCCTGCAAATATCCGTGAGCTACGCCCAGCCGTAGATGTTTCAACTCCAGATATGAATCACGGGAGCCGAAATTCAGATGATAGGGTTTGGGGTTTGGAGTTGAGGACTTAGGGCTTTCGGTTTTAGATTCAGGATCTAGTGTTTATGACCAGGGGTCCTGGGTCAGGAATCCGGGTTTGGGGTTAAAGGCTGAGGGTCTAGCTCTTGCGGCCAGGGTTGTATAGCTTGTTGAACTTTATCATTTCATCCCGTGTTTGGGCATAGCATTTCATAAGAAAGGCATCATCTTGCTTGGGTCCAGCAACAAACCAAGTGCAGGGCTATATGTGGTAGTTTCCCAAAATAGGGGACCCCAATATGGACCCCAAAATACTATTATATGGTGGAGGAACAAGATTTTAGGGAACCCTTAATCTTAATCCAGGTCTAAAACGTGTAAAGTTTCAGCTTTCAAGCATCGGTCCATGCCATGAGCCCTTGTCTTATCCTTCCTGGGCTTTAGTGGCTCCCAATGGTGGCCCGTACTATCTAGGCTTGAAGTATGGGCGCCTATTATGGGCCCTTAGGCCTTTCAGGGGGATTCTACGGACCCTTGGGGGTACATGTTGGGTATATAGTAGCTATATAAAGATCCTAGGGTCAAGGGCCCATACTAGGGGCCCGTAGTTTCAACCTTGGATACCAGGGGCCCATGGTTTTCACTTTAGATGGTAGTGTTGTGCTAAGAAGGCTACCGTGACTGAAGAGTTCCGTCATTGGCACATGCCGAAGGTTCCAGTTGAAGACACACACTAGTCTCGTGAAAGTCTAAGAGAGTCTAAGGGTTTAGGGTTCTGGCACTTTCTGGGTAGGGAAGAACTTAAGTTATGACACGACAACATCCTATAGTCTGTTCTAGCCCAGAGCTTACATAGCACGATTGTTGGGTAATGTACCTACATCTAACCCTTCTCATGTACCCGCCCCCTGTCTCCCTTTGGTACTTCCACACGATCGGGTTCTTTTATCCATACAAACGGCTGAGGTCTTTGAGTCTGAGTGTTTAAGGGTCACACCCTAAACCCTAAACCAAATCCTGGAATTCAAAAGCAGCTTCCGCCTGAATCCTAAGCCCAATCTGCCTTAAACACACGCCGAATGGCTTACTTGGAGGTTCGGCAGGACATGGTTTACGGTTTAGGGTGTGGGCTGTAGGGTGTACAGTTTAGGGAAGACGTAGGTTAATAATAAGGACAGTTGGTTTAGGGTTTAGGGTGGGGTGTAGGGGAAGGGGAGAAGTAGGATAATGATAACGACAATTGGGGTTGATATGGCTTACAGGGGTTATATGTATATCTATATCTGCATGCAATACACTTACTAAGACCCCCGACCCAGGAAGGAGGACATAAAGGAATGGATCCCTATAGCAGTGCCTGTATACCTCCCTACAACAGTCTGTATAGCCCATTGCCCTTATTCCATAATTTGTGCCAGGGAGCTACTCCACGCGTCATCTCCTCTCCCACCAGCTCGACTCATCATTTTTAAAGCGAGCCTTGCAAGCATGTGCTGGTCGCATGAGCTAACCGCAGCTCGTGCCAGCAACTTTTTTGCACAGCCCGGGTTATGTAGTTGACGCTCGTCTGTTTCAATGTATAGGTAGGCTTCTGAAGGAGCATTTTGGAAAGAAGACATTAGTCATAGACCTACAATCTTGAGATGCGAGGTTTGTGGCTGTTGTGGAGGCTTCTGTACCGTAGATAGCAGGGAGCCTGCAACGCATCCATACCAGTTCAACCAGAATGGATGCGGGGCTCAATTTGAATCTTGGTGTGCTGCTAAAGTCTTTTGCTCTATCCTACAACCGCCAGAAGTCTGACAAGTACAACTTGGGGTATTCAAGCAAGCACAGGGCCGCAGAAGCGCACACGCAAAGCTCCCTCAATTCAATGAAATCGGCCGTGGCTCGGCAATCATGACCTCTAAAAAAGCCGTCTTTTCTACCTCGCAAGAGTGATGCGCTCGAGGTGACATTGGTGAGCCTACGGCTGAGTGTTTGGATGGTTGAGGAATTGGCAGCATGGGGATGTTTCAAAGTTAAGGGTCTCTAGGTGGGGTAACTCCAATTACCTACAACTTTACAAAGCTTATACCTACTAATTAGGGATCATTGCTACAGGTATATAATCTAATCCAACCCCTGATCACTAGGGACCCCCTATTTTGAGACATCTCCATCTGTCACGCTCAACCAACAGGGAGTATGCCGGCTAGCGTCGGTGTGGCCAGGGGTAAAACGACGCCCCCCCAAACATACTGGCTCTTAAGACGCGGTCATTGTTGGATATAGCTGTTTGTTTCTAGCTAGTTAAAGCTCATAAGGAATAGATTCGCTTCATATGTTTAATAATATCCCACTAAGAAACCAGAAGAGAATTCCTTCTTTCAACCAGGTTTCAACCTACTGTTGCTTAAAGTGGAGTGGGGGAGTGATTACATTTACCATTATCAGGCTATAGATGGGGATTTTGGTCTAGTTGTTCATGCTTTAGGGTTTTATTATAAGGTTACAGATGGGGACTATATAGGGAGCGTTATAGGGATCCACACCCCCACTCTGCCTTAAGGAACAGTAAGGCAAATTTGCTTGCCTTTCTGAAGGCTGGATTGCTTCCCGGTTTCTAATCCCTGTACCCCAAGGTGCTTAGAATAATGTAAGCCCTAGATGAGGATTCTCTTCAACCTGGGTACTGCCCGCACCCGGTACCAGCTATAATAGGATTTTTGTGTTTAGGGATCTTATCCAATTGTAACTGGGTGCGGGCAGTATCCTATCTAGAACCTTTATCTTGCATCTGGAATCCTCAACTACGGCGCTGTAGACTCCGCCACCCTCGTTCTTTAATGTGCTTGGTCATTGTGATTGCTATCTCTATAGGAACCAATACAGATCCACCACCGCCACTACCACCAGTGACTGGCAAGAGCAAGAACCACGAGCACCACTGCTGCCACCAACGACAAAAAATAATCTTCTTCCTCCTCGTTCTCGCCGGCTGTAAACCCTAAACCCTGTGTTTTGCCATAAGAGCCGCGTGGTCAGAAAACAACCCACTCAACGCGCCTCGCCAACACTAAAAACTGAGAGCAGGTTCAGTTGGAACCTTAATTGCTAAGCCGCAATTCCTTATCCTCATATAAACCTAAACCTAAAACCTTTATCCTCATACAACCCTAAACCCCCTAACCCTAAAGCCTAAACCCGTATCATTTTTAGATATGAGACCCTGAACCCTATATGCCCCATCCCTATACACCACGGCTTGAGAGCCAGTGCAGCAAAAGCGGCGCCGATCGTTTCAATGGAAGGGCGGACGTGCGCTCGCATGCTACCAGGCGACCCCGCGGCGGAATCGTTTTCAATTGTTTAGGCTTTTGGGTATAAGGTTTAGACTTTAGGGTTCCTTTTCAGGGTTTGGGCTCTATGGGGTTTAGGGATAAGGACTTCAGAATGCCATTGGATCACTCAGCACTTAGGGATCAGATTGCTCTTTCAATGGACTCTTTAGTCACCTCCATTGCAATGGGTGATTGCTATTTCCATATGAGCAAAAGTCTAAACTCCTTAAAGGGGGATATATAGGGGATTATATAGGGGACTACTATAGGGGATATTAAGGGGGATACTAGGAGTTTAGACAATGGCTCATATTGGTTAACTAAGGACCGCCCACCCACTAATTGGGACCCCAAGGGATGGTAAACAGGGTATTCCCCTTCGTGGGTGGGAGCCAAACCCAAGGCACCTGCCCTTATGTTGCAAAGCTCTACGAGACCTTAAACCCTCATCCCCCAAAAAAGGGATCCAAACCTTAAACCTTAAAAAGGTATAAGAAGCGTCCCTAAACCCCAAAAAAGGGATTAGACCGTACGCCTTGAAATTGTGTGTTCTCGTCCGAAAGCAGATCCTGAAGCTTACCATGCCCTTGAACCCCTAGCCACCCCAAGGGGGGGTTCAGGGTTTAGTGGGCTTCACTTCCATTGACTTAACATCAGCCCTAGAGGCTTTCAGTTTTCATGGTTGCCTTACTATTCTGACTTTGCAGAAAAAAAAGGAGACTGTGCGCTCGATTTTTAGGCTTTGGACGATCTACATCTTGGAGAGGCGTTGGCTTTCGTCTTTGGTTCGTGGGGTTTCGGGCGGAACAACATTAGGTGTAAAGGGTTGAGGGGTAGAGGGTTCACGCGTTTTTTTTTTTTTTTTTTTCAGTGTT